>JAQQSW010012357.1:0-12543 GCA_028646575.1 Pseudocheirus occidentalis | reverse complement strand
GAGATGGACTTCATAATTACCTGGAGAGGCTTATACAAATTGATGCTAAGTGAGAAGAGCAGAACCAGGAAAAACTGGTACACAATCACAGACACATTGTATGTGTGATGACCAACTTTGACAAATTGGACTCTTCTCAGCAACGTATAGTTATAAGACAACTCTACAAGTCTCAGGATGGAAGGACATATCTACATTCAGATAAAGATCTAGAACGAACTGAGTAAATGGAGACTGAAGCAATACCTGCTATCATTCTTTTTCATGTTTGGTTTTCTTTCTTTTTTCCCATTGTTCCGTCCATTGCTTACAACCCTTCTATACAACCAGTATTGTACAATGTGAAAGTATTTTCAGATCCTATACATTATGGCACACCACCATGGGGCGAGGAGGTAGGGAGGGGAGAAAATTTGAAACTCAAGCAATTGTGGAACTGAATCTTGTAAATTAAAAGTAAATAAACAAGTCAATGGGGAAAAAAAAAGAAATAAGATTAACCAATGTCTGATTGGGGCAGCTAGGTGGACCAATACATAGAGTACCTGTCCTGGAGTCAGGAAGACTCATCATCTTCCTAAGTTCAAATTCAGCCTCAGATATTTACTAGCTGTGTGATCCTGGGCAAGTCACTTAACCTTGTTTGCCTCAGTCTCCTCATCTATAAAATGAGCTAGAGAAGGAAACACCAAAACACTCGAGTATCTTTGCCAAGAAAATACCAAATGAGGTCACAAAGAGCCAGAGAGGACTAAAAAGTGGCTGGGGAAAAAACTGTCTCTCAAATAGTCTCTCAAATTTCAGATTGACTGAAGTAAAACAACATTCTTAGCAAGCAGCTAACTTCTCATTCTTTGCTCCTGGTGTCAGGGCAAGATGACACAGATAAAAATGCAAAGAAAGATTTTAATGATATGACTCCTACTTTCAATCTGAATCAAGGAGGCATAAATCCACAAACTATTAAGTAGCAATGTCAGAGTTAAATAATAATATAATCTAATCAAAAGCCATCCCACCCATAAGATAGCGTCTAATGAATTTGATTTATAGCAGACAAAGGACTTCCTGAATGGATGTGTTTTCAAGGTTTATCACACAATTTTCCCTAGATAGAATGACCAACTTGGGTCAGAAATGGTCATATACAGGACACCTAAAAGTTCTACCTATGAATCAAATAATAAATCAATCAAGAAGCATTTATTAAGGATCTTGTACCTAACAGTCACTTTGCTAGGTGCCAGAGGTACAAAGACAAAAATAGTTCACATCCTAATCAGGAAGATAACTGATAATGCAAATATAGCATATAATAGCATATAGTATATAATAATATGCTATATATAGCATATAATATATATTACATATAGCATGTAATGGTATAATCTCTCTATATATATGTGTGTATGTGTGCATGTATGTATGTACGTATAGCATATAATAGTTTAATTGAAACAAACAAAACAGGTAACCTTCAGGAGGAAGGCACAGGAGGAAGGGAAGGGTCTCAAGCAGAAAGTGGGAAGGTAAAGCTTGAGTTGAGTCTTCAGGGAAACCTGGGGTTCCAAGGGCAAAAGTGGGATGGATTTCAGGCATGGGGTATGGCCAATGCAAAGAGAGGTGAAATGCCCAGGTTGTATAAAATGCTAGGTTGTCACTGAAATCGCAGGTGTAGCCTTGGGTTCAAGCCTGGGGGCATTTGTATAAGTTTATCCATGTATCAGCTGCTTCCCAAAGTCTTCTTTGCATACTCCAGGAGTATCTCCTTGAAAGAACCCTGGAGCCCTGTGTCTTTGCTATCAAAAATGAAGGCCAGAAGTTCTCTCCTGTCCCAAGTTCTTGCCAACTCTGCCCCTCTTGATGAACTGAATCATCATTGTCTCTACAATTGAGCTGCCTTTGTAAATTCATCACATTTGGCTCCTCAATTACAAAAGCAAAACCTGGGGTTCTCCTCATTGATTGGTTCTCTTGTTATCTGGGGAAGGAGAGAAGCTTATTATACCTGCCATTTTTGTTGGGGAGTCTGATCCTGATTCTGGAAATTTGGGAATCTGACCCAAGGCTGATCCTTTCCCTCTAGATAAAAGACACTTGATATTCATTCACGAAGCATTTACTAGATACTTACTCTGGTGCAAAATGCAAGTTGCTAGCTATACACACCCAAAAATGTAAGTCTCTCTTCTCAAGGAGTTAACTTTCTACTGGGGAGAAGCAACTTATACACTGAAAATTAAATGAAAAATACAAAGTAGAAAGCAAGTCATTTTCCGGGATGCAGGGCTCTGCTGGGAGATTGGGATAGGCTTACTATTAGGAAGGGACACCAGATAAGTTTTAAAGGGGACTTATGATTCTATGAAGACTAGATGGAAAGGGGGTAAGGGGAGGGACTTTCTAAGGGAGGAAAGAGGGTAGAAAGAGAGGGATGGAAAACAATAACCTGTGCAGATACCCAGAGGAGGGCAATTAAATGTGGTGTACAGGGAACTGCAAAAAGGCTAGCTTAATTAAAATTTAGAGTACACAACTGTGAATAATGTTCAGTAAGCCTGGGAAACAGATCAACTTTTTCCATGCTCCAGATAACAAGCAGTATTCTCGCCCCATTGCCTGCTGGTTACTGCACACTCTTTAAGTAGCTTAAGGTATTTTTCCCAGCTTTACTACTTCTACCTGGTTCCAGGATTGAGTCGAAAAGGTAGGTGGGTGACCAGAAGATCAAGAAAATAGCAGTCTGCTCCCTTTCCAGCACAGCAGGATGGGGAATACCAATTGAGACTGAGAAAGATCTTCATTGGTCTAATAGAATTTGCGTAACATTTCATCTTAAGGCAGGGGAATGGATGACTAAAATGCTTATCTAACTCTATTCACATTCACCAGATAATTATTGAGTTCCTACTAAGTGAATAACAGTATTCAAGACCCTTTGAGGTGCCTGCCCTCCAGCTGGTGATCTTGTTAGGAAGACAAAATACACACATATACACATAAAAAGTTAAACAATAACACACACGCAGGCAACGTGAGAGATACCATGAGGTATAATATAATGTAAGTGCCAAGCAAATAGTGCCTGCAGCAGTTGCTATGAATTCAGAGGAGGGAGACTGATTACGTGAAATACACAATAAATACTGGAGAGGAAAAAGACTGGGACAGAAAGGAAAAAGAGCTTGACATTTTTCTTCATCCTCAAAAATATATGTCCCCTCTATAGTGTGGCTTTAATAACAACGCCTTACAGGTGAATAGTGCTTCGTATTTTTTTCCAAGTACCTTTGAATTAATGATATTTGACCCTCACAACTCAAACAGTTAAGTAGGGCAATAATGTTATTATTTATCTTAATTTCTCAATGTTTTCCATGAAGGTCATATATAAACAGGGACAAGTTATGACCTTGCTATTATTCTTTCATAATTAAGTAATATTCATAAGAATCATAATTCTTCCATAATTAGTGTCCAAGTGGATAAGAAAACTGCTTTGTGTAATTAAATAATCTCCTCTTCTGTAGACTCACTGGAAGTACCTTTAGGATAACTTCAGAAGAAGACAAGATGATAGGAATGTACTTTGTTCTGTTCTCACATGATATAATATTTGGCATAGTGATATCTATTTTTTAATCATTGTTCTCAAATTTTTGTGGATTAATGATATATCTGGGGTGGGGATGAGGGGGAGCAACAGTTCTATCTATAATAATGCCCTGTTTCTAATGCAGTTTACTCACAAAATTCTCAAGGATATTTTGGACTTTGAATTTGTAGTGAAATTTGCTGCTATTTAGTTTATAAAGCGAATTTCCAATAAATAATTCTAACTGCCAGTGATATGTTATGGAATCTCTAACACTTGATTACATAATCTGCAATGATTGGCCACTTAAGGACAACCATTTTATAATTTCTGGTAGAGTGACCTAATTCTAAATCACTATCATAAACCCCCTCCATTTCTATAAAGAAACCTGCATGGCTAAAGCATTTTTTCAATGTTTCTTTGTCAGCATACTGTTGGTTGAGTTCATGTGGATATCTCCCAGGGAGTGCCTTTTGATTCCACTCTTGAATCTTAGCCTCTTCAAAGGCTCTGTCTGGAGATAAAACATCTTAGTCACATTCAACAAACTCATTGGTATATATCTGTTGTCAGCTTTTACTGTTGCATTGTGAAATGAAGTCTGTTTGTTTCAAAAGCATTTCTGTAAACTCTTAACCTGTTTATCTGAGAACATTAATCAATCCCACAGAAGAAATGAAAACCATTTGGGAACAGGACGAGATACATGCCATCCCTTTTATCCTGAATGCTACTGGAATTGTTCCAAAGATGCCTTCAGTGAGTCTATAGAAGATAAGCTTACAACTCAACAATCTTATTCAATTACCAAAAAGCAGTCATGTCATCTACTTATACAATGGGGTGCAAAGCATTAAAGAAGGAAGGAAACAAACATTTACTAAGAGCCTACTCTGGCAGGTACTATGCTAAGCACTTTAAAAATATTATCTCCTTTAATCCTTGCAATAATCCTGAATCCTAGACTCAACTGTTATTCCCATTTCACAGTTGAGGGAACTGAGGCAGGCAGAGATTAAGTGATTTATCCAGAGTCACAGAGCCAGTAAATATCTGAGGCCAGATTTGAACTTAGGTCTTCTTCACTCTCAGACCAGTTCCCTAACCACTGAACCAACAGCTGCCTTCTATCTACATTGTATATATCTTACATGTACAATTTTTTGCATGTTATCTTTTCCATTAAAATGTAAGCTCCTTTAGAGCAAGGATTATATTTTTGCATTTCTCTGTATCTTCTGCACCAAGCATAGTCCCTGATATCTAGTAAGCACTTCATGAATATTTGTCTATTAACCAAATCCTGCTTCAGTCTTCTTTCTATTATATGATCCCTTTTTTAAAAATTAACCCCAAATCTCCAGCTTTCCTGAAAAAACAAAAAGATCTTTCATCAATTTTCTTCTTTGGGGGGGAGGGGAGCTGTTCTATATTCCTCCAGCTTTTTGATTCCTGATGGGCACATTCCCAATGAAGACTATATACTGGTTCCCACTACTTCCTTCAGCTGATGACTCTTTGAGAGGGGAACTCTTTGTCTTGCTGAAAGTAATAGTGCCCAATAAAAAGAATAAGCAGTAATATACGACAATATGGTGATATGACTTAGAAATACTTGACTCCAAGTAAGTAGAAATAATTATGAATTCAGGATACACATCAGACACTACACAGCTGCACCAACAATATATATAGGGGAAAAAAACAAGACAGTACAGGAAGCCTTTGGCTACAGAAGCCAGGTACCTGAATCAGCCAGCGTTTGGACTGAAGCCACTTCAAAATGTTCATGCTAATACAATGCTGCAAAGTCCTTAATTTCCACTGAGGTTTTCCCATTGAAAAACAGCTGTAGACAATTCATAGGAAGACAGGGGTTTGAGCTGGATCCTTTGAAAGTATGCATTTAGAAATGTTATGCTGCCCTTTGCTTTGAGAGCACAATAAAGAAATTCATCATACTTTAAAAGGCCAATGCAGATATACTTATGTTTTCATATTAGGCACATCACCACAATACCAAATGGTTGAGAAAAAAGTTATTATAATAGAAAAGCAGGATATGCTTCTTGGGGAGTAATGTAAGGGGACAGAGAGGAGAGACATCTTTGACTTCTACATAAGAGAACAAGAAGTCAAAGTTACTAAGTCTAAAAGTATCCAAAATGTTTGCAAGCTTATTATATTTTTAAAAAATACACCTTCCTGTTTAATATATGAGTCGCCTATTAGGTTACCTCAATGACTTAATCTGAGTGAAAAAAAATCAACTAATATGTCATTGACCATACTTTTTGGACAACTTTTGTGCCTTGTTCCTTTAATATATATAGCAGTGAACTGCCCAGATTAATATAGCTTGTCTACTCGCCCTTCATGGACTACAAATGAGTTACTGATCACAATACTGTGTTAAATATCTCTTGCTCAGGGATCTCATTAACTCCCATGGATGCAATTGTCCTCTATATGCAGATGACTCCCAAATCTATATTCCCAACCCCCATATCTCTCTTGAACTCTTGCCCAGGTCTTCAGATGCCTGGTGCTCATCTGTACCTGTATGTCCTGTAGTTATCCAAAATGAAACTCTAGTCATTTCATTACATCTAAAAACAAATGCAAATTCACCCCTCCTGAAGTATTGCAATAGCCCACTACTTGGTCTACCTGACTCTCTACTCTCAACCCTCTCCAATGCATCTTCCACATATCTGTTAAATTGCTATTCCTTAAGTGCTGTTCTGACCATGTCATTCTCCTACTCAAAAAAGTTCTATTGTCTCCAAAGACATAATTATGTGTGTATATGTTTATGTTTGCATATATGTTTACATACGTGTATGTATATATTATTGTGTATACATATGTGTATGGGTATATGTGTAGAGAGAGAGGGTTTTTTTTATTTACTTCCCTATGTGTAATGGGGCTGGGCACAATGTGCTTGACTAATGTTATACCACTGTGGAAGCGGCTGGGAAGTAAGTTTCCAGAAAGGCATGATGGATTCCACCTACCATCTCCATGTCTTTGCATAGGCTATATCCCATTCCTAGAATGTGCTCTCTTCTTCCTTCCAACCACTTAGAAACTAATTTTCTTCAATGCCACTTTAAAATGGCACTTCTTACATGATACCTTTCCTGATTCCCCTAGCTTCAAGAACTGACCCTATAAATTAACTTGTGCTAATTTTGTATATAATTCTTTCTATCTACATCTATGTTTACATGTATATAGATAGATACATACATACATATATACATATATATGGAGAGAGTACATATCTTCCCCTACGGCATAGAACACACACACACACACACACACACACACACGCACATTTTGTGGGAAGAGATTCTCATCTTTATCTATTACCCAAACCTAGCCACAGTGCCTGGCACATAGTAGATGTTTTATAAAAATGTTGATTGACTGAGCTTAAAAAAACCTAAAGTATTTCATGAGCATCTACTCACCTGGACAACCAGGCATGAAAACACACATCTGCTGAAAAGAAACTTAGATTTGACCTCTATAGAACTCCAAGTTATACCAACATCATACTCTTCAGTTTGACCTTCCCTTCCTCAGAAGACAGAGCTATAATCAGCTATTATGAAATAAGAATCATGAAAGACACCTTCAAATTAACTTCAAATTTTTAAAACAATAGAAGTAAGATAAATTCAGTTGAATGGGAGAGGAAATAAGTACCAATGTTGGTTCACAAATGGTTATCATTAACCATGCTCCCCTCTTGGTAGTTTCCTCTTTTTAACTAATTAATCCTGCTAATTGGGTGTCAGGCTCCATTGTTTTTGGTAACTGTGTTTTGCCATTCATTCTCTGGCTCATTTGACAGATGAGGAAACTGAGGCAAACAGGGTTAAGTAACATGCCCAGGGTCATACACAATAAGTGTCTGAGGCCAGATTTGAACTCGGGTCTTCCTGACTCCAGGTCTGGTGCTCTATCCACCGTCCCACCCAGCATCAGCATCACTGTGAGAGCCAGAAAGATAATGTATGTGTAAAGTGCTTTGTGGACTTTAAAGTGTTATGTAAAGTTTGATTATTGTTATTACTTATGTTTTCTTTCATAGTTCTTTATAATGTGTTGTGACCTGCTCACACCTACCACTTTCTGAATGATACTCATTTTATCTAATGAAGTGGTGAGGTGGCCAACCTATAGAACATGTCCATCGGTAGATAGATAGATGATGGACAGATAAATAAATGGATACATAGATAGATACATAGGTACAATTAGGCTCAGGTTCAGTTATTTCAGTCATGTTGAACTCTTTCATGAACCCATTTGGGGGTTTTTGGCAAAGATACTAAAGTGGTTTGCCATTTTCTTCTCCAGCTCATTTTACAGATGGGGAGACTGAGGCAAACAGGGTTAAGTGTTTTGCCTGGAGTCATGCAGCTGGAAAGAGTCTGAGGCCAGATTTGAACTCAAAAAGATGTCTTCATGACTACAGGCCCATCACTCTATCCACTGTGCTATCTAGTTGCCTAGATAGATATTAAATAAATATCTTGGATAAACACTGAAAATGGATAATGAGAAAGGCCAAAAACAACTATCTTTATAATACCAGTATTCTACCAGTATTTTGTATGACTATGATTCACAGGATGCAAGAATCTTTGAAGAATTAAAAATGAGATTCATTCAGAGGTCCTTGCACATACGAGTCACTCAATAAATGCTCATTTAACAGGATTGAACTGAATTACCCCTCCCAATTGCTTTGCCTCCTGCAAGTCTATCTAAGTTCCTTCTCCCATAATTTTCACCATTGATCTTTCTTGCCCCAGTAACCCTTTGGAATTCAGGCTCTTTGGATCAAATAAAAGTAACCCACTCTAGTAGAAATGATTGAGCAAAATCTAGAAATCAGTTTATGGAACTCCAAGAAATAACACCAACATTGCATTCTCTTTGTCAACCTGGCCAAAGTCTTTGAAAGTGTCAATAAAAATAGATTTCTGCCAAATATTTTATAGACTTTTTTCTTGTCATTGAATAGATACTGATGACTTATGACCTATCCATTGCTTTAATTTCCTTTTTACCACATGCCTGGCACAACTTCTTTTCGGGTGATATTTCATGTATTCATGTATACATGATACTTCATGTATTACATTAGTATAATTCTTTATTAATAATAATTCTTTATTCATAATATACCTCTTCATTGGCCAGTGTTAGAGACTGAAAATCCATGATTTGTAGTCACACTGCATCCTTGGAAGAATATTAATGATAAGAAAATGGGCCTTTTGTTTCAGAGAGAAAGTTAGGGTTTGCTGAGTAATCTAGCCTACTCTCTTCTTCCTAGTCAAATCTGGGCCTAACTCAATGTTTAGTGCATTCTCTGCCCAAGAAGTATGTATTGAAAGACAAGAATTATGGATTGTCCTTGCAACTGCAAGTCATAGCATGGACAACAGGTCTTCTTCATCCACTTGGTTTTTCCTAGGTGGAAAATTAGATCAAAATTCTTTGAATGAAGAGGGATCTTGTCTAGAAAGTGCTTCAGTTTCCTGGTACCTGATTAAATAGCATAATGTAATCTATGAAAAGGCTTTATCTTCTATAAGGAATGACCCTTCCACATGGAATTTGTCCTCCATCGTAGTATTCTTTTGGCCAAAGGTTCACCTTTGGTGAACATATGTCCTATGTCTTATTAAATTAGTTGATTCAATATTAAAATTAGTTACTAGGGAAAACAACTTCCTGACAATTAGAATTATACAAAACTGGCAATGTACCTTGAGAGGAAATCAGTTTTCCCTCAATGGAGATCATCATGCAAAGACTGGATGACCATTTGTTGGTTATGTGATAGTGAGTGCTTTTCTCTTTTATTGTGGATTGTTCTAGATAGCTATGGAAATTCCATTCAACTCTAAAAATCTGTAATCCGTAATAACTAGGAGTCATCAAAGTTATCTCTGTTGCTATATCTTTCTTGGAATCTTATATGATTTTGTATGGATTTTGCATACAAATGCATGGGAGATATCTTGTTGGGAGAAAGACTTTAAGGAAAAATTTTGTTCTAACACATCAGGAAAGTACAGTCATAGAAGCAAGGTTGATAAAAATGTCCAGGAAGAGGGGATGGCCTACAATGCCAAAAGCTGCAGGAAGATAAAAAGGAATGAGGACTGAGAAAAGAACATTATAAACACATTCATTAAGTCAGAAGGTGCTGAATATGTGGTACGTTTAAGAACATCACAAAATGAAATTAATTATATTCTATCAATTAAGATTTATTGAATGCCTACTAGATGTCCAGAAGAATGCTAAGCACAAAGGATGCAAAAAAAATTCTTGCAAGCTCAAAGTTAATGGGAGACAACATGTAAACCACCATGTACAAACACAATATATGTATACACACACACACACACACACACACACACACAGAATAAATTGGAGGTTTCCCCAGGAGGAAGGTATTAAGTAGGACTAGGAAGGGCTTATTATACAAGATGGTTTTTTAGTTGGGACTTAAAGGAAGCCAGAAGAGCTAGGAGACATAGATGAGGAGGGAGAGTATTTCAGGCATGGAGAAAGTCTGGGAAACTTCAGATTCAGAAGGTAGAGTGTTCTTGTTTGAAGAATAGCAAGGAGACTAGTGTCACTGGGTGTAGCTTATATGGAGGGGAGTAAGAATAAGACTAGAGAGATAGGAAGGGTCCAGGTTATGAAGGTCTTTGAAAGCCAAACAAAGGATTTTAGAATTGATCTTGATGGTAATAGGGAGTCAATACAGTTTATTGAACATGGGAGTAATATGATCAGATCTATAATTTAGGAAAATTTATTGGATAGCTAGTGAAGGATAGATCAAAGTAGGGAGAGACTTGAGGCAGGAAGACCAACCAGCAGGCTGTTGCAAAAATCCAGGCTTAATGTGTTGAGGGCCTACATGTGAATGGTTGCAATATCAAAGGAGAGAAGGAGACACATGTGAGAGATGTTCCAAAGGTAGAAATTATAGGACTTGACCACTGATTGAATATGAGGGGAGGAATGAGAGAGAGTGAGGAGTTGAGGATAACACTTCAGTTGGGAAACTGGTAATCAGGAGGATTGTAGCACCCTTGACAGTAATAGGGAAGGTAACAAGAGGTAAGGGTAAGGGGTGAAAAGATGAGCTCGGTTTTAGTCAGGTTGAGTTTAAGATGCTGAAACTAAACTGGTAAGTTTAAGATATCTGGGGTAGTGGACAGAGTGCCAGGCATGGAGTCAGGAGGACTCATCTTCCAGAGTTCAAATATGGCCTCAGACACTTTCTAGCTATAGGACCTTGGGCAAGTCATTTAACCCTGATTGCCTCAGTTTCCTCATCTGTAAAATGAGCTGGAGAAGGAAATGGCGAATCACACCAGCATCTTTGCCAAGAAAATCTCAAATGGGGTCACAAAGAGTCTGACACAACTGAAAACAACTGAACAATAACAAATGAGTCTAAGATGAATACAAGTCATTCCATTCAAGAGTCTAAAAGGTGGTTGGAGATGAAAAAATTGGTTAGTGATGTGAGAGCCACTTCAGAATTAGGCGTCTGCACACATCTGATGCTATAACTCAGCAGTGACTGATTAAAGTTCAAATTTAACTTGAAATTTTAAGGGTTAAGATGAGAAGACACTGTGTTAAATCATAATAGCTGCAACTATCTAATTTTAAAAAGATGCTGCATCTGAAAAATAAGAATGCATAAAGACATTTATTCCAATGATGATCATTTCTTTGAGAAGTTCAACTGCTCCCTCAGCACAACAGAACCCCTGTGTCTCTTTATCAGTCAGAAATGTCCCAGATAACCCAGCATCTTATCTTTGAAGGAGCCCACAGGTGGCATTGATCTTATCACTACTTACTCTTATGTGGGAGCCTTCCAACATAGAAAGATGAAGAGTATTGTTAATTACCAGAGAAGCAAGGTCATCCAAAACTATGACATTTTCACTGATGCAGAACATTTGATTTGTGATATTTTTAAAAATCAAGTTGCAATAAATTCCAACATGTTTTTAATGCCGAATGTCTGACTGGCCCAAGATTTGTTGATGCTGTTGTGTAGGCAGGCCAAAGATCCAAGTGGAGTGCAAGGGGAAGACCAGAGACATCTATCCGTGGTCCTAGCAAAGATAATCAGAATTACAGAAGCTTATCTTAACAAAGACTTATCAATGCTGTGGTTACAATACCATTACTACTGTAATACTACAGTACCAGTTACTACTTCAGTGCCTTCCAATATCAAGTCAGCAAAGATGCTAGAACAAAAACTGGTCTCAGTGTGCTATAAATCATCAACAATAAGTGTTTGCTACCTGTCTTCTGGTCAAATCAACTATCGATGTTATTGCTTGTAGCTTGGACCAGAAGATTCTCCCCGAAAGAAATGAGTTGCTCTTTGATCCTAGAGATAGTATTTTTTATGTCACAGTTGATGACAGGATCTTTGAAGTCAAGCTCATAGCTGGAGACACCCATTTGGGTAGGAAAAACAGTTGTGGCTCAGTTTCTCACACAGAAACAGAACCTGAGGGATCAAAACAACAATTTGACAACAAAAACATTTGACAACCACATAATAAGCCATTTTATTGTCTAATGTACAGTTATCCCTTCCACATTGTGGGGGGCAAGGATATAGTGCCCCGTAATTTGAAGAATCCATGTAAAAAATTTTGGCCCTCCCTCCATAACAGAGAAGTCTGAATTTTTATGGTATTAAAAGATAAAATATGGTGTTGGGGGCGGAGCCAAGATGGCAGCGTAGAAGCAGCAAAGCACCACAGCTCCCACACAAACACGCTGAAAAACTCATAAAATGGGACACTAAACAGATTTTCAAGCTCCAAAACTCTCCACAAGACAGAAAGCACATCTGTTGC
>JAQQSW010012356.1:0-12543 GCA_028646575.1 Pseudocheirus occidentalis | reverse complement strand
AAGAGTTTTCCTGAGAGCAGAATCTGGATTTATTTATTAAAGCGAGGGCTTGCCTGCAAGGCCTATATTCCTTCTGGGTCCTAGGGCCAGCCGAACTGCTGGAGGACTGAAGAAGCATGACCAGGATAAGACATTGTTCATGGCCTGGCTGATCCTTGAGTTCCAGGCAAGAGGAGTGGTGAAGGGTTTGATATATGCTGGATCCTGTGAAATTCAGTGTGTGCTGGGAATTGCCCTGAGGACTGGACAAGGACCCGGGAGCTGTCTACCTCTGAGGACTGGATGAGAACCTGGGAGCTGTCTGCTTCTGAATCCAGGTGACTGTTTGGTGGATTCAGGAGGGAGCTGGGACCAGGGAAGGGGATCCATGGAATAAGATAGACCACCCAGAGTCAAGATGAAGAAAAGCCCCCGGCCCTCAGATGAAATTGAGGTTTGCTGGGCACCAAGGGATAGAGAGTTTGTGTGGTTTTCTAATGACTGTACTAGTGATTAACGATAGTAACTGGGAATCTAGATTAGTGATTGATTAAGTTAATGGTTGCCCATGAGTGGAAGTTTGATCCTTGTATTGTGAATTGACAGAATGATTAAGTAAGGAGGGTTTTCCCCTTAGATTATGATTATGATTAGATTTATGATTATAAAACCAGATGATTATGGTTTTGTTCCTTGTTCTAAATATTGTGGCCCCTGTAGTGAAAATTGTGTGGCTATTCTAAGTTAAGCTGTTATGAACACTATATTGTGATTTTCTGTGATAAGATGTAATGTTGTAAATATTATATTGTGATATATTGTGAATGTTTGCCTTGATTCGTAATGGAATAAATAGAGTGTTCACAGTACTGTGTAATCTGAACCTTAAAAACTGTTCACAGTAGCATTCTTTTGGGAATTTGCTGGTGCATGGCGTTACAGGTGGCACAGTGAATAGAGCATCAGCTATGGAGTCAGGAGGACCTGAGTTCAAATACAGTCTCAGACACTTAACACTTAATAGCTATGTGACCTTGGGCAAGTCACTTAACCCTAATTGCCCTACCTTCCCCCTCCAAAAAGTAAACAAATGAATGAATGAATGAGCAAATGAATAGATAAATAAATAAAATGAAAAAAGCATATTGATGTTTTCTTTTTGATTTCTCATAGCTTAACTCAAGGGGATATGACACCTACATAGATAACTATAATACAAAATAATACAGGATAATTGAATTTAAGTGGTAAAGAAAAAACAGTGCTATATAAATATTATCCTGAGAATTAGAAACCCCAGCAACCTCGGACACTCCTAAAAGCATTATTTTTTTCCACTGTTCGTGTCTAAGTGCTATGGATTTTCTGCTTTGGTCTTTAAGAATTGTAGGCAGCTTTTATTAGTTTGACCCTGCTCATTTTTTATATATTGGATTGAGATATTGATATTTACTTATTATATATCTCTAAGCAGTCTGGGCAAATACACTGACATCCTAGAAAATATCACTGAGAAATTGCTTTATTATCACTGTTAATTGTTGAAAGGCTTTAGGAAGTCTCAAGAGAGTCTGAAAATGTGATTTCTTTCTTGGACATTAGTGAAAAGTTTCATCAGTTCTGGTAACTCATCTTGATGCAATTTGCTTTTGCCAAACTATCAGTGCTTAAACCACAACTCATTTTCTGAAAGCTCTTTAGAACATGAATTTGCATAGTTCTTTTTCCATACAGTCAGCACGAATTTTCACTTTAAACAATAATGGATAACAAATTCATTTTATTGTTTTATAATTGAGTGAAATGTAAAATGAAGTTAACAGAACTAAAATGAATGGGTGAAACAGAAAGAAATACTGTTTGTCTGTTTTAATCTGAGGCTTTATCATTTCTACTTTTAGAAACACATAAAACTTTTGAATTGGTTGAAATTCAATTGATTCAGAAATATTAAACACCTACTGTGTGCTATGCCTTATTCCTCCTAAGTCATACTTTAAGCTCCCTCTTGACTGTGTCCTGTGCTCTCCTACCTTCAGAAATTTAAACAGGTGGTCTGCCAGAGTACACACTCTTTCCTTATCTCTGTAATAACTTAGTACAGCAACAACTACAATATTTGCCAGGCACAGTATGAGGTACTGGGCATATAGGGACAAAAATAAAAAAGTCCTTCCCTTCAAAGATATTACATTCTATTGGGGGAAGGAAAGAATGAGAGATGTTTTCAAGAAACTTACGTTGTATATATGTACACACATATATTACATTTACACAGAATAAATATAAAATATTAACTATAAAGTTATTAGAGAGAAAAGGTATATCAGTTTGGACATTCAGGAAAAGTGTCCAATAAAAGATGAGTGCTGAACTATGTCTAGATAAAACAGAGATTCTATAAGGTTGTGGTTAGGTGGGAGTGCATTACTGGCATGGGTTATAGCTAGTGAAAAAACAGAGAAACAGGAAAGAGTTGTGTGAGGAACAGAAAAAAAAATAACAAAAAACTGGACCACTGAACATGAGAATGAGAATAACACATAAAGCACTAGAAAAATAGAATGGGGTTCTTTAAGTTGTACAGGTCTTTAAAAACCAAAAAGAGTTCAGATTTTATCCTAGAGCAGTGGTTCTCAACCTGTGGATTATGTTCAATTTGTAACAATCAAAATACATCCTGCATATCAGATATTTACATTATGATTCATAACAGTAGCAAAATTGCAGTTATGAAGTAGCAGTGAAAATAATTTTATGGTTGGAGATCACCACAAAATGAGGAGCTGTATTAAAGGTTTGTGGCATTTGGAAGGCTGAGAACCACTGTCCTAGAGGTTATAGGAGAATCATTGCAATTTATTAAGACTGGAAATGCACTTAAGGACAATAATTTTGTCAGCTTTGTGGTGCAGGAATAGTATAAGGAGACACTGGAAGCATAGAGATTATTATAATAGTTTAGATGAGAGGGGGAAAGGGTCTGACTAAGGTGAAAGATGAATGGAGTCCAACAAAAGAGACATTGTGGAAGTAGAAATGTCAAGATTTGCCCAATGACTCAATAGTGGGGATGATGGAGAGTGGGTGCTGAGGTTATGAATCTGACAGACTAAAAGAATGGTGGTTCCCAGGACCTAGAAACAGGAAGACTCATTTTTGTGAGTTCAACTATGTCTTCAGACAATTAGTAGCTGTGTGACCCTGGGCAACTCATTTGACCCTGTTTGCCTTAGTTTCCTCATCTGTAAAATGAGCTGGAGAAGAAATTCCCCCCAAATCCCAAACGGGATCACAAAGAGTTGTACATGCCTGAAACAACTCAACAACAATAACAACAACAATGATAAAAAGAAGGAAGTTTGAAAGAGGAAGGGGTGTGGAGTGGTTGAAAATTGTGAGTTGCTTTTTGGACATACTGAGTTTGAGATTGTGTCTGGATATACAATTTGAAATGCCTAAGAAGCAGGTGGTGATGCAGGATTGAAGCTAAGGAGAGAGGCTAGAAAGGATTATAAGCAGTCATCTGAAAAGAAATCATTATGCATATAGGATTGGATGAGTCACTAAGAAAGTGAAGAGAAAGAAGAGAGTAGGGCATGACAGTCTCAAGGAATATCTACAATTAGGGGGCAGGATATACATGATGAATTCAACGAAAAATATAGGAGATTGATAGTAGCAATCAGCAACAGTGTGATTTCTTACTCAACTTGACAAACACATTATATAAGTTTTGGAACAGATGTGTGTATATCTGAGGCTAAAAACGGAAATGTTTTTTGTTATAAGATCATACTTCATTTCATCAAAAATTTTGCTACCTCCTGGTTCTCAAATCACAAAACAAAAATTCATACTTTTAAGAATTGATTTTAGGATATTATAATAGTATTCTAATTACCAATTTAAAACATAAATTTAAGACCCAAATTCTTCTCTCCTGGTGGATTACAACTTCAAGCTAATGATATATCTACTATGTTCATTATTCTAAGGTCTCCAAGATTTCAAATATCTTAAGACGTGATAAAATCATGTAGAAGCATTCAAACCTAATGTTGGAATGCCTGGCTTGCAGAGGACTTTAAGCTAGCATCTATAAAATACCCTCATTATTAGAAGAGGCAGCATGGTATAGTAGAGGAAAAGTTGGCCTTGGGGTTAGGAACAGAAGTATCTCTTACATATACTTTTTGTGTAAACTTGGACAAACCTCTCAGTGCTTTGACAAACTTTTTAAGTATCTAGATTATAGACAAAGTGCTAATTTGTATGTGGTAGAGCAAGATTCCTCTTTAGGAGTTCTCTGCAACCATGAAATCGTAAATTTAATCCCATTTCCTCCCTATCTGTTAAGTGACTTAAGGCTTTATGCATCTCCCTTTCTGGACATATGGTTTCCTTCCTCTCAGACTTTAATATTTTTGAACAAGGGAGTTCAAGCAACTCAGAAGTGAAAGGAGAGCAAGGTCAACGAGTATTATCAAAATCTGTAACAAAGAGAATCTCACTTAATAATTTGCAAATAGTCTTTCCTCTAAAACTCAGGGTAATTTTTTATATTCGGTGAATACATATACAGGTGTACATGTATCAATACACTTTTACATGTAAACACATACGTGTAGATATACACACATATGATAAAGACCTACAGAAATTGTGTGTGTGTGTGTATCTAAGCCCAGGAATAACATCAAACACGTTTGATAATGGAAAACTTTTACTCTGAATAACTGGAAAAATACCTGTTTTGGCTAACAAATGAAACAATTCTAATATGTAGAGAAAAAAACAGACAAAAATTCTAAGTTATAGTTAACTTAAATATATATATATACATAAATTTGTATATATGTAAATGGACATACATTATATACACATGTACATATACAGATAAAGGAAAGAGAGCAAACATAAAGAATGATTTTTTTAATTGATGCTTTAACATTTTTTAAATATTTTAAAAATAATACATAATTACATTAAAATCAGATAGAAACTACATTTTAATCTAGTTCTGGCTACACCTTTGAGTGTTGTGGGTCACATGAGGTCTCTGGGCCACATATTTGATACCTTTGCTCTATGTCATGCAGGCACCAGCCATCTTTCTCCTTACTCCCTGGCCATCTGCTGGTCTGTTGCCTTTCTCATATGCATACCCATCCTCCTTTCACCCTAAGTCCTGGAACCACAATCAGATCAACTCTACTCACGGAATGGATATGATGATCTATTTCTCTATGGCCTGACTCACCAGCTGTATTTTTTCAAGCCAAAGTCTACTTTCCTGGCCACCCTTCTACTACATGTGCTATCCCTTGCTTCCCTCTTAGAATATAAGCTCCATTAACACAGGGAAGGTCTTTGCTTTTGTACATGCATCCTCAATATTTAGCAAAATGCTTGGCATATTTTAGGACCTAATAAATTCTTTTAAAAATTCATTTATTCATTCTTAATCAGACAGGGTGCTAGCAAATACGACTAATTGCTCTTGGTATGTGATTTTACCTTTAACATTCTGGAGCTAGATTTCAACTTGCAAGGTGGATATCCATAGTTTAAAAAAGGAAAACAAAACAACAAGTTAACTATAACTTAGAACTTTTCAGTTTTTTTTCTCTCTACATATTAGAGAGTCATTTGTGAGCATATATATATATATATATATATATATATATAAAACATACATATACATATACATTTATTTATTTATTTTCCAATTATCTAGAAAAGGAGTTTCTCGTACTAGAACATGTTTGATGTCATTCCTCTGCTTAAAAATCTTTACTGGCTTCCTATTGCTTCTTGGATTAAATACAGATTCCTCCTTAAAAATACGACATTCAATAATCTGGTTCTAACCTATAGTTCCAACCTTATATCATGTTACTCCCTTTTCTGTACTCTTGTTGTTCTAGATGCATTGGCTTAACAACTGTTCCTCAAACTCAATGTTTCAGCTCTGCTTCTCTGTCTTTTCAGAGGTTTTTCCCTAAACTTGAAATGAACTTTTTCCTCTTCTGTGACTCATTGATCCCCCAGCTTCCTTCATGTACATCTCCTCTGTAAAACCTTTCCTGATGTTGATCCAACTGTTAATGCTCTCTTCTTCAAATTGCTCATATTTGCTTAGTTAGGAAGATATTCTTTTCCGTCTTCCTCTTCTAGGAAAACATAAGCATTCTGAAGACTAGAAATGTTTTGATTTTTATCTTTGTAATTTTAAATATATTTATTGAATTAAACTTTAGGGAAAATAATAATTTCTTAGCACTTTCCCAACAAAATTACATTTTAAGAAATTAGTGCTTAGTATCTGGATAACACTGAGAGTATAAATGATATCAGCTAAGTGGAAAGACAGTTTATTAGAGAATAAAATATTGACTCCTAGGGTAAGCTCAGTGAATTCATTCTATTTGGCTTCTCTGTACGAATATGAAAATGAAGTCCCCAAATTCAGAGAGTAGACAAATATTTGACATCTTCATCATTAATGATGAAGTTGAGTTAGGGAATAATTTCATGTTCTTCTTCATTCTTCACTTCCACCTCCCTCATCCCTTTGCCTTCACCTCTATCACTTCCCAAATCCATGAGTGTTGTCAAACACCAGCTTGAGGTCCCTAGCTCCCTCCTATGTCAAAGGAAGGGAAAGTAATTATCTTATCAATGACAACAGGTTTGGCCAAATGAAAGATAAAATTTAAACTATGTCCTATATAACTAGATGGGATGAATTAAAATCTATTCTGTCTTTCATAAGTTTCAAAAGAGTTAAAAAAACATAAGTTCACAACCAAGTCATAAGAGTACACCTATGACTTTAGATAGAGTTTTGGTGCCAGCTGTGATTGATATAATTCTATAAAATATTTCCTTCTGATGAGTTTTATTTTTTCTTCTTCTTATTGGATATTGTTTTAGTTGCTTCATCTTATGATAAGCTGAACTCAAAATTTTAACAGAGATGGAGTTTACCGAGGGACTTTTGCTGCTTTGAAAATGTACTGCCCTTCATACTGAAGCACCCCCTGGGTATGATCCAAGTAACATTTTGAAATTAAAGTAACATGTGCCAATTAGACCACGGAATGCTTCATTTTCATCCTTTTTTTTGACATTAATGCAATTGTCAGGTTTGAAATCAAGTTACACATTGCATGATGAAATTGTCCCCTTATAAAATCCTAATGAATAAGATCAAGTTGAAAGAATTTCACTGGAAACTATGAATAGCATCCATCTACTTTATCTGCTATTACACTCACTGCTTCATATAATTTCATTTCACTTTTTTTCAGTGCAACACAAAATGAAAAATTCCACTGTCTGCTTAGCTGCCATCTCTCTTGATATCTGAAATATATTTAATTACACAAGGTCACATCTGAAGAGATAAAGCTCTCTGGAGAGAATGAAAATGAACTTTTCCCTATCAGATCACTTTTCTCTCCAGAAATGAATTCTTTATTACCCTAAAATTACATGGTATTATCCTGGAATGACATGAAATGTCTTATTTCTTGTCTCACACATTCCAGGAATTAAGCTGGAATAGAAAAGAAAACTAATGGCTCTGAGAATTGGCTGCTCCAAAGGGGATATGTGCTTTCATTACTCACGCTTCATAATTGGCAGGCCACAGCAGGAAGAGCAGTAAGGAATATGCTGGTTACATTTAGAGATAGGAGTTATGGCTTTTCCTTTATGATGTGGTATAAAAAATTATGGCAAATTATAACAGCTGTTAGGGATGTGTTAGCCCTGCCAAAGTCCTGTTTGTGCTAAAATATTTCATTCCAAAATCCAAAGTTCAGGGAGAATTTTCCAATTGGTCAAGTACTGAAAAGGCTATTTGGAGATTAAAAATCTTTAAAGTATAGACATGTCACTACAGAGCAAAATAATATTTTGACTATTTTTCCTCTCAATTTAAGTACAAATTTCTCAAAATGGATTATGGGGGGATATCTGCCACCTAAGTAAACTTTCATTTATGCAATGTTTTATATCACTGCATATTTTTTTGACACACAGCAATCATGTATGTATTTGCATAGCATAAGGGGACATATGAAAATGATAGTCTTACAAGGAAAGGCTTTTTGGTGGTAGTTTTCCTTCTCTGCTCTTATTATCTAATTTTTTACAGTTGTCTGGAGAAAACAAAATCAATTGCATCCAAAAATTTTTTGATGGATCTCTGCCCCAAAGTGACATTTCAGAGAGTTGCAGCTTCACTGACAATTGATTGTTCCATTTTTAAAGTTTTATGAGCTAAGATAAACAGCACATGTACAAATTACTTAGTAGACACCAATAACTTTGAACATTCAATTAAAGGCAAAGGAAAATGTTTCAAGGCCCATAAAGTTACAGAGGATGAGAATCCAGTCCTAAAGTTCTCTTAGGCAAGGATCTAAGTTAATACACTCAAAAAATTGTTGGATAAAATATTTTTCCCTCAAAAGTAACTCAATACAATTCAACAAATATATATTCAGTATATACCACAGACACTTCCAGTTTTGGGGATATGAATACAAAGTTGGGCCCTCAGGGAGCTTACAGTCTCCCTATGGGTTTTGCCCTTTTAAGAAGCACTGAAGTGCTCTTGTGGGGAAAAACAAAAAAGAAGTTTAAGAAGCACTGACTATTCTAGGGGATACATATAGACAAGTTCATTAAAAAGGAACAGAGGGAAGGGAGAGAAAAGCAGTAATTGGATGAGATGGAAAAGTGTTTGGGGAAGCTTTAATGAAGAGGTTGGTACCTGAGTTTAGAGGTAGAGATGGGGGAAGGAACATATTCTAGGCCAGATGGCATAGCTTATGCTGATCAGTTGAGGTGGGACATAATGTGTCTATTTCAGGAAATAAACTGAATTACCATTAAAAACGTCATATTAAGATAGTATATTATGATGTACTATTTTGTAGAAATTCCAATTAATGAAGGCAATCATAATTTAATAAAAAGAATCAATAAGCAAGTGAAATAAATGGGAATTTAGATGCTTACTGTGTGGTAGATACTGTGTTAAGCACTGACAAGACAAAAAAAAAGACAAAATCAAATCCTATAAACTGAGAGTTAATAATTTAATGGGAAAAGTGTTAGAAGTTGACTGTGGCTTGTGGAGGTTATTTGATTTTCCACTGGTCACCTGGGTTGGAGTCAGGTTTGGAACTGAGACCATTGTGACTTCAAATTCAGCATTATTAGTACAAGATTATAGAGATTTAGCTTTAAAGCTTGGAAAATACTTTACATATTTCATCTCATCAGAGTTCCACAGCCATCCTGAAAGGAAGACATTATTCCCATTTTACAGATAAAAAACTGAAGACTAGAGAAGCTAAAGGCATCTACCCAAAGTCACAAATTTTGCATCAGAGGCAAGATTTTCCTTGTTCCAAGTCTAGCACTGCCTACCTGTTATATGACTTTGCTTCTCCATAATTAATACAGAAAATTAAAGAAAGTCATAATAAAAGTCCCATATCACTCCATTAACAACTATATACAATTTCTCAATGGGGACTCTCTGGGTTGCTCTAATTGAATGAGAGTTATGTGGAGGAGGAAATTATGGTCTGGGTAGGAGCTTCACCAGTAGAGTACGGCAATGTTAATAGATTCAACACTGACTGGAGAAAATCAAGCAACAAGCCAGATGCCCCCAATTTGTCCCCCCCCAAAAAAAAATCCCCTACCTTGAAAGGATCAAGAGAGAAGAAAATACTTGTTTATTAAGGTTATTATGGAAAGATAATGTATAATGCAACTGTGAAATGTTAAGTGGAATATCATGAGCCAATTTTAGAAACAAGAGTTAATATTTATAATAGACTTTAACATTTGCAAAGGGATTTATACATGTAATTTCATTTTATCCTCACAATAGCCCTGGGAGGTACATCTATTATTATCTCCATTTTGCAGATGAGTTAACTGAGGGAGGAAGAAGGCAAATGACTTGTCTAGGGTCACACAGCTGGTAAGCAGCAGAATTAGAATTTGAATTGAGGTCTTTCTGACTCCAAGTCCATCACTGAATCCACTGTACCACCCATATCTAAATTAACTTAAGATGTTTAGAGGATTGGTGCTTCAAGGCTTGTTGTCCTTGTGGCAATTCTGTGGTCTATCAATTTGCATAATGTTGTTCCTTTGGGACTCGAAGTAACTTCCAACCTGAGGACCACTACCTATCCTTTCTTAAATTAAAGAAAGCATCCTTGAATTCCTTTCTATTCCTCTCCAAAATACACATTTCTGATTCTAGCATTAAAGGTTTCTTACCATTTGGCTCTAATATTCCTGCTCTGCTTTAATACTTGTTGCTTTTGCCTTGGGAGCAATATTCCAATCAATACTTGTATTACTCCTGTAAAGAGAGTAATAATCTTCTCTATTTTAATCTCTGTGACTGTCTAGAATAAAACTCCCTTTCCTGTCCATCACTGCCATTGTGTATTATACAACTCTATTAAAATATAAACTCCTCTGTCTTTGTAACAATCTCACTTCTCTATTACAGTTATTTATGTACATGTCTTCCCCAAACTTAATTAGATCATAATATCCTTGAAAGATAGGACTGTGCCACATAGACCTTTATATCCCTAGTGCTTCATATAGGCAGGTACATCATGAATGTCTTATGGCTTGAATTTTGTTAAGACGTACTTTAAATCTTTATCAGTTTGTACATTAATTAAATTCAATTAAACTGTTAGCCTGAATTATTTTCCAATCAACCAGCTAAGAGAAGGAAAGAGACACAAGACCTCAAAGAAGAATAGGATACCTAGAAGGAAGGTAAAGGAGGGACTCATAAACAGAAGCAAAAAGGGACCAATATATACTTTGTCTACTGAGTGTATCCTTCCTGTGCTGAGCCAATCAGTTCAGTTAGGGCTGACCTGCGTCAGTACTATGCTGTGGCCAAAAGATGACCTGAAGTTAAATCTCAGTTCTGCCATTTACTACTTGTATGGCCTTAGGCAAATCACTTAATTTTTCTGGGCCTCACTTTCCTTCTCTGTAGAATAAGAAGGAAAGCCTTCCGTTATCTAGAACTATGATCCTATGACTAGTAGAATCTAGCCCAATCCAATTCAGTCAGCATTTATTAAGTGTCTACTCTATGCTAGGAACTATCTAAGCTTCTACTACATGCCAGGCACTGTGATAAGTGCTAGGGATAAAATTAGTAAAAAGAAAGACAGTCTTTTTCTTCAAGGAGCTTACACTCCAAAGGGAGTTAGAATGCAGAAAAGGAGCAAAAGGAGATAGGAGGGAGTAAGAGAGTATAATGCAAGCAACAAATACTTAGTGCCTTGCTTCAGTTGAGCCTTCCCTGCAATTATATCAAGTCTTTGTTAAGAAACAGAACTTGTAAAGCCCACAGTGGGAGGAACTTGCCAAAGATAGGAACAGGAAGGACAATAAAATTTGGCAGGACACGGAGGAGTTAATGACCATATAGAAGCAGAAACACAAGCTGGGGGAGAGCAGAACTGAGAAGAGAACAGTTGTTGTGGCCAGCACTCTGTCTGTTCTATCTGTGTTGATTTGTGTATGTGATACTTTGCACAGAAGCCCTGGGACCTTACTAGAAGCCCTGAGAGAGGATTTTCTTGTTGCCTATTTAGAGGAGGATTTCAGAGGTCCTGGGACTATACTGACAATTTATGTTTAGTTCTCAGACCTTGTTTGTAGGTCTGTGCCGATTTCACAGGCAGATAGTGAGTTGATGATGGTGCTGGCAACGTGTGTGAATGGTTTTTTTGGCTCTGTTAAGCTTTGTCTTCCTAGAAATAGGAACTATGAAGGATTTGAGGTGGACTGGACACTGTGAGCTTCAATATGGAACAGGAGCTGGATGACGAACTGGACAAGGAGCTGGAAGAGATGCTGAGAGCTTCCTACCTGTGAATCCAGGTGATAGTTGGGTAGATTCAGGCAACAACTGGACCCATGGAAGAAGAACCATAGAATTTGGGAGCCAAGATGAAAAAAACTTCTCCTTAGGTACTCAGTGCTGACTGAAAAGATCATGATTTACTGTGGTCTGGGGTGGGAGAAATTAGTACTTTGTACTCCTTAAGGACGGTTGAGTTAAGGATTATTGGAAACTAATCTCCAATCAAGAAAAAAGAAGTCTTTTTAACTGAGAGATTAACACAATGTGACCTAGGGGTGAGAAAACTTTGACCTTCCTATTTTGTGTCCCTTAAGGAGGATTGCTCCTTAAGGATGATAGAATTAAAGACTTTCTGAATGATATCTTCTGTTTAAAACTATGTCGCCACTTTAGTGATAAGTTGTTATATCATTGTGAATGTACTTTGGTTTCTGTGAATGTTTTGCTTTAGTTTATTGTTGAATAAATAGAGTTCACTATACTATGTGATCAGAACCTTAAAGCTATTTACAGCAGCAGTTCTGTGGAAAGCTGCTTGTGTTTGGCTTTACAGAGGGTTGGGCTGGAGAATACCAGGAGGTCCTCACCCGGCTCAGGGATATTTTGTTGCTTGGAGT
>JAQQSW010012355.1:0-12544 GCA_028646575.1 Pseudocheirus occidentalis | reverse complement strand
TTCTTCTTCTTCTTCTTCTCTCTCTGTCTCTCTCTGTCTCTCTGTCTGTCTCTCTCCTTTCTGGTAGATAGTAAATATAGTGGATAAAGTACTGGGCTTGGATTCAAGAAGACATGAGTTCAAACCTGACCTCAGACACTTACCAGATATGTGATCCTCGGCAAGTCTCTTAACTTCTGTGTGCTTGTTTCTTCAACTATAAAATGGGGATAATGGTAGCACCTACCTGGCAAGTTGTTGTGAATATCAAATGAAACTATACTTGTAAACAGCTTAGCACTTTATGTGCCTGGCACATAATAGGCACTTTATGAATATCATCATCATCATCATCATCATCACCACCATGTGTCTATCTTTCTTGCTGTCTCTCTGTCTCTCTTTCTCTATCTCTGTTTCTGTCACTTCCCCTGACTGTCTCATATCACATCAGTTCCCCTGGATCTTCTACGCAGTTGACCTTCTCTTCTCTTTCTCTATTTCTTTGTTATCTCATTTCTTCCCATGGATTCAATAGTGATCTCCATGCAGGTAACTCCGAGATGTAGACATGCATCCATCCTCTCTGCCAAGCTGCAGTCTTACTATCTTCAAACCCCTGCTAGATATTTCCAACTGAATGTCTTAGAACTAACTCAAATTTAATACATTCAAAACAAAACTGATCATCTTGTCTTCTAAGCCTAGCTCTTTCTTCTAATTTTTTTGTCTTCTTCAGTGGCATGATCATCCTACCAAGCATCTGGGTCTCTAACTTCAGAGTGATCTTTGATTCTTTCCTATTCCTCATCCCCATATATGAAACTACCAAGTCTTTTAAAATTTTTATTTACTAATAAGGCAATTGTTTTCTTTCCAAAATGTCTCTCAAATCCATTCCCTTATTTACACTTACTTAGCCACCACCTAAGCTCAAGCCATCATCACCTCTTGCCTAGACTATTGTTAATACCATCCTATTTGGTCTCTTGGTATCAGGAACAGCAAGAAAGCAAGGTTGACTGGGCCAAAAAATTTAATGAAGGGGAATAATGTGAAATAAAGTGGAAAAATAAGTCAAGGTCAGTTTGCAAGGAACTTTGAATGTTAACTAGAAGACTTGGGAATTACCCACTTATTGTAGAGTAGCTTATCAAGAGAATAATCATGGCAAACTGCTGAGGTATCTTTGCCAAGAAAACTCTAAATGAGGTCGTGAAGAGTTGGATATGACCTAAAATGACTAAAAAACAATCATCACGGCTAAGACACATGCTTTGGCAGCTGGGTGGTGTATTGGATAGAGAGCTGGCCTTGAAATCAGGAAGACCCAAGTTTGGATCCCACCTCAGACACTTACTTGCTTTTTGACCCTAGGAAAATTACTGAACCACTCTGAGTGTCTCTGTTTTCTTAGTGCTGAAAAGGAAATCATAATAGCACCTGCTTTGTAGGGTTGTTACAAAGATCAAATGAGATATCAGTGCTTTGCAAACCTTAAAGCATGTTATAAATAGTGGGTATTATTATTATTATTATTTGAAAACAGTTTTTTCTCAACGTGAGTAAACGCTTGGACTAAGTCATCTACAACACTTTTTAACCAAGTTCTCACATGAGGTTGGCCAACTGAACGTGTACCTAGGACACTCTATCTCCTATCCCTGAACCTGTGTATTGGCTCTCTTCCTCACCTGGAATGCATTCCCTCCTCTTAGAGTCTCTAGTTTCAAGATTTAGCCCAAGTATCTTCTCTATGATACTTGAGCTGCCATTGTATTCCCCTTGCCCCCAATCCCATCACCTTGTATTTATTTTATATATAATTTAAAATGTACATTTGGATACAGAGATAGAGTGTATACTATTTGAGGGCAGGGGCCATTTCACTCTTTTCTTTACTCCCAATGCCTAGAACAGTGTTTAGTTGGTGCTTCATGAATGTTTATTATGATTGCTTTATCATGGAGATGAGGTCAGGAAATCTTTGGCAGATCTAGACTCTGCCATTGATTATGAACTTGGGGTTCAGTTTCTTCTTCTGTCATATGAGAGGAATGTAGTAGATTTTTGTCCCAGGTCCCTTCCAGCTCCTGCATTCTATGATTATAATCACAGCCAAAGGCAAAATCAATGCATCGTCAGCTACACCAAGTTAGGTCACAGAAACAGTGAAAGAATGGATGTTATTTATAGAAACTAGCAGCAAGTACTCTGGGGAAAAAAATCTGTTCCAAACATTTGCAGATGTTCTCAGATAAAACTCTATTTTTATGAAGAAATGCTGTATAGGCTGCTCAGACATTGGCCTTTCAAGTGGAAAAGGAGTTTGCAAGCTGCTCCCCTCCTCCCTTCCTCAATTACCTTGTATTTATATGGTATATACTTATATCCATATATTTTATCTCCCATAACAGAATGTAAGCACCTTGATGGCAGGGGCTGTTTGGTTTTTCCTTTGTAACCTCAGTACCTAGGTAGTACTGATTGATTGAAAAAAGAATCACTAAACCAAACAAAAAGGTGAGTCTATCCCATATTTTGAATCAAATCAAGGTATAAGAAGGTGAAGAGAAATGTATCATCAGCCTTTCTGCATACTTGCAACAAAACCCATAAAGAACAGATATAAATAGAGATACCACTCAAAAATAACTCCAGAATAAAAAAATATTTTGGAGTCTACATATGAAATCACCCACAGGAATGATAGGAATACAATAAAAAATGCTCTTTACAGAAGTAAATATAGACCTAAATAATTGGAGCAATGAAAATTGTTCATTTTGGGGTTTCACTAGTGTAATAAAAATGACAACACTGCCTGAACTAATTTACTTATTCAGTATGAAACCCAGAAAACTGCTGAAGAATCACTAACAAATTTCATCTGAAGCAAAAAAAAAAAAGTTAAGAAATGGGAAGGACAGGATCTTAGAAGTACAAGATTCTCTCTCTCTCTCTCTCTCTCTCTCTCTCTCTCTCTCTCTCTCTCTTTCTCTCTCTCTCTCTGTCTCTGTCTTTATATACATACATACATATATATATAAAATATACATATTATATATATATATACACATACAAGTAGTAATAATTAACACCATTTAGTACTGCTTTAAAACAGAATAAAAATCAATTAGTTATATATTTTAGGAACATAATTTCTAGAAGCAAACATAATATCAAAGGTTTTGATAAACCCAAAGACTCCAGCTTCTGGGGTAAGGACTAGACAAAAACTACTGGAAAAACTAGAAAGTAATCTGGCAGAAATTAGGTTTAGACCAACATATTACACAATATACTACAATTTCCAAATAGATACATGATTTAGATATCACATTATAAACAAATTAGAAAAGAATAGAAACAACTTTCACAACAATGTATAGGGGAAAGACTTCTTGGATAGAAAAGGGATAGACAGTCATGGAAGATAAAATGGGAAATTTAGATTACATAAAATTGAAAGCTTTTGTACAAATAAAATCAATGCACTTAAAATCAAATGGAAGTGGAAAAATCATTGGAGCAAGTTTCTCTGATAAAGGTCTCATTTTCAAGACATAGATATGTAAGTAAGTGATCTGAATATATAAGAAAAAAAGCTGTTTTCCTATTGGAGACAGGCATAGATGGTCAAAGGATAGGAAAAGACATTTCTCAAAAGAAGAAAGCTATCAATAACTACATCTAAAAATATTCCAAACCACTAATGATATGAGAAATGCAAATTAAAACAACTCTAATATTCTATTCATGTTTGTGAGATTAGAAGAGATAACAGAAAAAGGAAATGACAGTTGGTAGAAGGGATATGACACTAATGCACTGCTGATGAAATTGTAAATTGATGAAACCATTCTGGAAAGCAATTTGAAACTATGCCCCAAAGTCACTAAACTGTGCATATCCTTTGACACAGCAATACTCCCACTAGGTATATACCCCCAAAGAAACAGAAGAAAGAAGGAAAGAGCCCATATGTGCAAAATATTGATAATAGTACTTCTTGTTGGATTACAGAACTAGAAACTAAGGAGGTACTCATCTGCTGGGAAATGGCTAAACAAATTATGGCATATGACTTATGGCATAATATTGTACGATAAGAAATTATGAAAGGGACAAGAAATTCAGAGAAACTTGGAAAGTCTTGTATAAACTGATGCAGAAGGTAGTGAGTAAAACCAAGGGCACAATTTATACAATAACTACAAAATTATAAAGAAAAAAACAACTTGGGAAGATTTAAAAATCAATGCAATGACCAGCCATTGCTTTAGAGGACTAAGGATGAAACATGCTTCTCACCTCTTAAGAAAGAGGTAAATGTGAGGAATAAAACATATTTTGGAGGCATTGCTAATATAGGATATATTTTGCTTGATTGCACTAATTTGTTACAAGGGAGGGTTTTTATGGAGGTGAAAATGGAGAAATTAGTAAGAGCAATGACAAAGAAAAGAAAAAGAAAAAACTATCAACAAAGAATTTTTAAAAGTCTATAGAAGAGAATGTAATGAAAGTCAGAGAGATACAGAAATGGAATAGCTTTTGGAATGAACATACTAAAATTTAGTATATACCTAATTAAAAAAACAATAACAAGCTATATGTGATGATATTCATAGTTACAATACTTTCTTCCATTCTTTGATTATGAAAATATTGTTCATGTTTATTGGTATTTGTCTAGTTCAGAATAATTAAAATTTTAAAATATATTTAAAAGATGTGGGGAAGTGTGGCCCAGAGAGATTAAGTAATTTCTCCCAGGGTCCAATAAGTGGTGATTAGCAGAGGTATGGTTAAAACTTGGGTCCTTTGGCCTTGTCTAGTCATCTTTCCACTTTATATCTTTCTAAACATGATTAAACATAGGACCCTTGCATGTAGAAGGGACTGTCCCATGGAAGAGGGAGTAGATTTGTTCTACTTAACCCCAGAGAGTAAAACGGAGAATGATGGGTGTGAACAGCAAAGAAGAAAATGTGGACTGGATGTGAGGAATATCTTTCTGGAAATGGAAAATATCCAAGAGTGTCTCTTTGCCCCTTGCCCTCTGTCCAACCCTAAAACACTTCTTCCTAAAAAGTCCTGTGGATAGTTGCCTTCTCCTTAAAAATGAACCCCCATTTTAAGTAAACAGGAAGATTCAGATCTTCTCCTCCTTGACATCATGATGGTGCCATGTGCTGTTCTGGGACCCATATTTTACGAAGGATGTTGACTAGTTGGAGAGTACCCATAAGAGGGTGAACTGAATGGTGAAAGGACCAGAAACCATGCCAATCAATCATTAAATATTTGTTAAGCTCTTACTCTGTGATAGACATTGTGCTTAGTGCTGGAACATAAAAAGAGGGAAAAGACAGTCTCTGTCCTCAAGGAGCTTATAATCTAATGCAATAGCAGGATATCAAGAAGGATAGCAGGATCTAGAGATATTGAGCCTAGGAGAGAAGACTTGGGAGAGGCATACTGTCTTCAACTCTTTGAATATGGATGAGAGATTAGACTTCTGAGGAAAAAACTAGAAATAATGAGTAAAAGTTACAAGGAGGCAGATTTCAGTTCCATATATGGAAAACCATTCTGTCCAGAAGTGGAATGAACCACCAAAGAAGGCAGCTAATGCCCCCTCAATCCAATTCAAGCCATATTTATTAACACCGTCTCTGAGCCAGCACTGGATTGGGTATCAGGGTGCAAAGAGAAAATTAAATCAAGCAAAGGGTGGCTGACCACTTTGCAGGAGTACTTTGGGAAGGATTCTCTTGGAATAGATCTCTAAACTCCCATCAGCTCTGAGATTCTTTCATGTCCATACAGGGTTCAGAGATGATCTGTTTTCTTCACTGCCTTAGACCCCATGGAGCATTGGACTGGGAAGGTATTGGAGTTTGGCTTATTTACAGTGTGACTTTAGGCAATTCACCAGAAACCCAAGTAGCAGAGAACAGACTCTGCCCTGGGGGAAAAAGGTGGTTGAAAGAGACATGCTTCCCCACTCAGCTGTTGTGGGTTGGGGTAGGGCCATTTTGATATGGGGGAAAGTGGATTTGGAATCAGTAGATTTGGATCCTAGTCCTGGTTGTGCAATTTAATCACTATATGATCTTGGGAAAATCACTTCAGCTCTGGGGGCTCTCTGACCTCCTCTATAAAATGAGGGTTTTCCAATGTGTCTCCAAGACCCCTTCTGGCTCTATAGTCCTATGATCCTAAGATCCACTGCTCTCCTTAGAAGTCAATTCTTCTCTAATGCTTGGGATCCATCAATAAACATTTACTGAGCCAGGCACTGTGTTAAGTACTAGGAATGAAAAAGAGGTAAAATAAGATTCCCTGCCTTCAAGGATCTCACAATCTAACGAGAAGCATCATGGGGGTGATGGTAAAGGATGTAGTAACCAATCAATGCCTCTTGTGTTTCAGTTCAATATTAAAAAATCCATGGAGCCTGTCCAGCCCAGAGCCCTCCTGAAGTTCCCAGACATCTATGGACCTAAGCCAGCAGTGACTGCCCCAGAGGTCATCAACTATGCTGATTACACCTTGAGGACCACAGAAGAGGAGCCGGTACCTGCCAACACACAGGCCCTGAATGACAGTCGCCTCAAAAGACAGGTCACGGAAGAGCTCTTCATCCTTCCTCAGAATGGTAGGCTTCCTCCCTCCCAACACCTCATCCTCCTCCACCTGGGCACCAACCCTGTTGGTCATCAGCCTCACCAAATAGCCTGCCTGTGGCAGAGTAGGACATTCACAGGGGTCAATGGAGTCACAGACTTTTCTGGTTGGCTGGGACAGTGGGATTCTCAGATGTGTGGCACAGTGTGGTACATGTTTCAGGGTCTCAGATTAAGTGTGGGGGCATTGATATACTGGGAATAATAGTCTAACAGCAAGCTGCCTATCCTTTTCTCTCCAGGCTTCTCATTGCCTTACTGGGAGATGGAAAATCTCAATCCCACTCAAGTCAATTATATGGAGGTTGTGTGTCAGTGTCAGGCCCTGTGCTAAGCAATGGGGATACATTATTGTTGTTGTTCACTCAGGTCCAACTCTTCATGATCCCATTTGGGGTTTTCTTGGCAAAGATACTATAGTAGTTTGCTCATTTCCTTCTCCTGCTCATTTTACAGATGAGGAAACTGAGGCAAACAGGGTTAAGTGACTTGCCCAAGGTCACACAGCTAGTCAGTGTCTGAGGTCAGATTTGAACTCAGGAAGATGAGTCTTCCTGAGTCTAAGTCCAGATCCCTATCAACCTTGTCACCCAGCTGCCCCATTGGGGACACAAAGAAAGGCAAATGTAGTCCATATTCTCAAGCAGAAATGAGGATGATGACATGCAAACAACTATTTATGAACAAGGTATTAACAGTATAAATTGGAAATAGCAAGGAGTCAGGGTTTTGGAGGGGGGAAGGGAAGGGCACATGGCCAACCTGAATCAGTAACCATCCCCATCCTCTGCTTTCATCCTTTTGTATCCCCACTTCCCTCCCTGGGTCTCCAAAGAACTCCTCCCTTTTCAATTTTCTGAAATGTTTTCTTCCCATGAAGGTCTAGATCAGCTGGCAGCTCCCCCATGAAGCCACTCTTCACTCCTTCCTCTCCCCCCAGGGTATAAGTGATCCTTCCCCTTTCAAATCTCTCCTGCCTTTATATTCCGCCTCTGCCATGCTCTGATCACAATCAATTCAGTCCATTTTAACAACTGAATTTACCCATTATATACTCACTGTATGCCAGGGGATAGATGCAAAGACAAGAAAAGGAAAGCTTTCAGGTAAAGTATAATGCATTCTAGGAGAGAGTGGGGCCTCTTTCCCACCTGGTCTTTGCCTTCTGGCTTTTGCCAAGCCCCAGCTGAACTCCTACCTCCTACAGATAGACTTTCCAGATGCCCGTTGATGATGGTGCCTTCCCTCTCTTGACCATCTCCAGTCTGCCCTGTACATAGCTTTTTAGTGCATGAGATTGGAGGGGGGGGTCCCTTAAGAATGGAGACTGCCTTTTTTCCCCTTTTGTATTCCAAGAGCTTAGTATAGTGCCTGGACTAGATTGGGTGCATTATAGAAGCTCACTGGCTAACTGGCTATCCATGGAGGAAAGTCTGCATCTCAGGCCCAGGAGGCACAAAGGAGGAGGTGAGATGAGGAAATAGCCTCTGGGCTGGGCTGTCTGGAATGTAGTGTGTGCAGGAGGGCCAGTGACTGGAAATCAGTCTGTAAAGACAGAGTAGAATCAAACTGAAGGGGCTTTAAATGCCAAAGAAAGGAGTTTGTGAATCCTAATACATATGACTGATTTTTGTTTATTTATCTTATTTCCCTACTAGATTGGAAGTCTCTTGAGGGCAGGTACTGCACCTTATTCATCACCAGCATCTGGTACAGGGGCTTGGCTTTAATAGATGCTTAATAAATGCTTGTTGAATTTAATTGAGGCAGTAAGGATTGGCTTTCCTTTGGGGGGGGGTGGAGAATGGAGTTGGGGGAAGCAAAAGCAACTGGCTTTTAGGCCCCTTTCCTAATCCCATTAGGTAGGTTACTCCCCCCAACCCTAAACAAAATAAAACAAAAAACCTTGGCCACCTGAAATCCTGATTAGGGAAATGTGTACCAGGAAGCCTAATAAAAGTAGCTCCATTTGAAACCCTAGTACTTTTATAGGAGCACAGTTTTAGAACTGAATTGGACTTTATAGGCCTCATTTTACAAATGGCCAGTGACTTATCTAAGGTCACACAGCTAGGCAATCGGCTTTAATCAGGAACTATTAAAAATGGGACCCCTGTAATAGTATTGTTGTTGTTGCTGAGTTGTTTCAGTCTTGTCCAATTCTTCATGATCCAATTTGGGGTTTGCCATTTCCTTCTCCAGTTCGTTTTGCAGATGAGGAAACTGAGGCAAATAGGGTAAGGTGACTTGCCCAGGGTCATGCAGCCAGTAAGTATCAGAGGTTGGATTTGAACTCAGGAAGATGTATCTTCCTGACTCCAGGCTCTGCTTTCTGCGCACTATTGCTCCACTTAGCACCCCAGTGATAGCTTTAGGGTTCATCATTCTTGATAGCTCATTTTCAGTGTCTGAACGGCACAAGACCTAAATGGTCTTTGAGGTTCTCTCCAGTTCTAACATGGGCCTGTAGCAACAAACCTTAAATACCTTGCCCTCCTTTTTGAGCCCACATGCTCTTATCCTCTGCAGAGATGTCCAACCTTCTTCTGTGAGACAGTGGTGGGGTGGGAGGAATGGGGCAATAGGGAGAGCTTGAGAGGGAAGTACCATGGACAGGGCATTATTTCTGTAGACCAAAGATAGGGTTCCAGTCTCTGTGCTGATGCTGATTCAGTGCCTGTCCGTCAGACTCTGTGCTAAATGATGGAGATGCAAAGACAAGAAGCAGTCTCCTCCCCCAAGGAGCTCACACTCCAATGAGGTCCACAATCTGCAAACAACTATGTACAAGGCAGCTTTGGCCAGGGGTCCCCAAAGTCTTTTTGTGGTTTTAAGCATTAATACCTTAATAAGCTTAAGAGCTTTAATAAGCTTTCAGCTTTGATATCTTAAAATCACACGAAGGCTTTGGGGACCCTGTGGCCATATGGTAAATTGGAGCTAACCAATGGAGGGAAGGTATTGGTGTTATAGTCAGTTTACCTTCTCAGGCCTTGGTGGGATCATCTGTAAAATGAAGGGGTAGGACAGGAGAGCCCTTGAGACTCCTGCACACTCCAGGTCTGTGATCCCATGGAGTCAGGAAGACTTGGCTTTGTGTTGCTGTGCTGGGAACCCAGATGACTCGGCTTTGATGGGACTTGGTTTCTCCAGTTGTCCAATGAGGATGGTATTATGAAGGCTGCCTAGTGGCACACAGGTGTTATGAGGCTGAAATTAAATGAGTGGGACAATCTGCATAAGAGATTCCAAGACTCCTGCAGCATCACCTGTTATGTTACCATTGTTTGAAAAATCTGTCCTACCACTTGTCCTCTAGGTAAACCTCCCAGGATCATAAGGTTTCATTCTAGAATGGAATCTTAGAGATCACCTGGTCCAACTGTTTAATTATACATATAAGAAAACAAAGGCTCCCTAGAAGGAAAGTGGCTTGCCCATGGTTGCACAGAGCTGGGAGTCAAACGCAAGTTCCCTGACTCCAAATCCAGAGCCATTTGAATGATTCCATTTTTGGGGTTCCTTTAAAAGCTTGGTGGGTTATGTCCTCAGGAGCATAGTGGACAGAGAACTGGGCTCATCTTCCTGAGTTCAAATCTGGCCTTAGGTACTAATTAGTTGTGCGACCCTGGGAAAATCACTTAACCCTGTTTGCCTCAGTTTTCTCATCTGTAAAATGAGATTGAGAAGGAAATGAAAAGCCACTCCAGTCTGTTTGCCAATAAAACTCCAAATGGGGTCACAGAGAGCTAGACAGGACTGAAAACAACCCAACAACAACAAAGAGTCATACCCTCATTGAGCTCAAACTACTATGCTTCCGGTTTCCCAATCCATTGGAGAGTGCCTTTATATTCCTGAATAAGATTGTCTTGAAGGTCTTCTGGTGTGTGGCATTTACACAACCAGCAAGCTGGCTCAATGCCCAAGTTCCCCACCCACCCCCAGTAGGGAAAGGCTGCCACTAGACTATAATTAGCTTTGGAGTCTGGAGCTGTCTTGAAAGCTAGCTGCTTGAGGGCACCATGCTTTCCAAGGTGTTTTATTAGTCTCCAGAGCACTTTGCCACTCAAATGATCCTGGCTTCCTGCTGGTGACTGTCACACCTTTAGACATTCTAGTAACACTCAGGTTCTCACACCCCTGGCCTTCTACAGTATTAAAAGGTGCACAGAAAGCAGAATGCCAAGACTAAATGGATGCTTAGAACACACAACAAAGAACTCCAGAGTTGGAAGGGACCTTAGATTGTTATGACATAGGATGTCAGAGCTAGGAACATAGGGCATTGAATGTCCTAGCAGGAAGAGTCCTTGGAACCTAGAACCTAGAATGAAAGAGCTGGAAAGGAACTTAGAATACAGAACTCAGAATGTCTGAGCTGGGACAACACAGGGCATTGAACTGATTACAGCTGTCAGGGGTTTTGAGGCCATTTAGCATTTAGTCTGAATCCCTCATTTTTAGGTGAGGAAATAGACCCAGAGAGGGAAAGTGACTTGCCTGAAGGTACACAACTGATGAGTGGCATTATACTGATCAATCAATAAAGCAATACATATTTCTTAGATGATAAATAATTTTGCAGAGAAAGCAGTGAGTGGGAGCATACAGGAAAGATGGAACAGGGGAAAGATGGGATCCTCAGGGGAGTGGAGATAACTCCTGTGCTCTTCCCTTCCCCAGGTGTGGTGGAAGATGTCTGTGTGATTGAGACGTGGAATCCAGAGAAGGCTGCCAGCTGGAACCAGGCACCAAAACTCCACTACTCCCTGGGCTATGACCAGCAGAAGGCCCAGCTGTCTGTGATGCTCCTGGAAGGTAAATGCCTCCACCCTGATTCTTCACTTCTGAAGGTTTTTCTTTACAGATCAAGGCAATGGGTGGAGGGGCAAAGCAATGATTGAGAACATATTTCATGCTATTAAGGATCTTAGGAACCAGTGATGGAAGAGACTTTTGAGATCATCCAGTACCTCCCCATCTTATTTTTTCTTTTCTTTTGAAAAACTTTTATTATCTTTTGTTTTTGCCTCACTTACATTTCCCAATATATCCCTTCCCTTCTACCTCCCAGATAGCTATCCCTTATAAAGAAGAAATAAAAAACAAAACTTTAAAAAATTCAGCAAATATAACCAATAGATACATCAAATATGTCATTGTATGCCATGCTCTACACCCATCAACCCCCCCTCTGTGTAAAGCCAAGCCAAGCAGGTTCCCAAAAGAATGCTACTGTGAACAGCTTTTAAGATTAGGATTATACAGTAATAGTGAACACTCTGTTTATTCCATTACAAATCAAGGTTCAGTACAATGTTCACAATATAATATTCTCAATATTACATATTATTATAGAAAGTCATAATATTTAGAATGAGGAACAAAAGAATAATCAGCTGGTTTCCCTAAGGGGGAAACCCTTCTCACTTAAAGAGTCAATCAACAATTCACAATATACCAATCTCCCACTCATGGGGCAACGATTAACTTAATCTGTCACTCATCTAGCAGTCGACCACTAAGCTAGATTCCCAATTACTAAATATCATTAGTCCCTAATACAGTCATTAGAAAACCACACAAACTTTCTACCCCTTGATTTCCAGCAAACCTCAGTTTAGTCCAGGGGGAGGCCTTTCCTTCATCTTGACTCTGGGTGGTCTCTCTGATTCCCTGGATCCCCTTCCATGGTTCCAGTTCCCTCCTGAATCTGCCAAACAATCACCTGGATTCAGAAGCAGACAGCTGCCAGGTCCTTGTCCAGTCCTCAGGGCAATCCTTGGCACACACTGAAGTTCACAGGGTTCAGCACATCTCAAACCCTTCACCACTTCTGTTCCCTGGAACTCAAGGATCAGCCAGTC
>JAQQSW010012354.1:0-12544 GCA_028646575.1 Pseudocheirus occidentalis | reverse complement strand
GCCAGCAGGGCCCAGGGACCAGCTTGTTTATAGAAGAATAGAGCTCTTTGTCAACCAGTTTTCTCTCCCCAAAGAGTTTTCTCATCTGTCCCACTGCTGTTCTCTTTTTAGTGAAACTGGTTCAGATCTGTCATTGTGACTGATTTCAATGGGAGAAACACCACAGCTGACTTGCATGCCTGGTGTCTCTCACAATGTTCTTGAGTTTATTAAATGCCAAATAGAAAGGCAAGGTGGTATAAGGGATAGAAGAGCTGGCCATAGGGTATGAAAGGGTCAGCCCTGCCTCTGACATGTACTGGTTATGTGATCCTGGACCACAGGACACATGGCCTCAGTGCCCAAGTCTTCCCTCTAAGATTGGATGTTGAAAATCAAGCATGAATCTGTCTTAGTGGGGGGGGGGGGAATTTTCCTGTCCCAATGAAATCCCAGGTCAAGGACCTGATTATGAAAAGAGGTCAAGTGCACAGTTATTGCTTATCATAGCAATCAAGTTCTACTCAGACCATTGATGATACTCTCATGGTTATCAAACAAAAATCAGGTAGTGGAAGGCAGTTAAAATCACTGGATTGACCTGGGTTGGAATCCCTCCTCTGCATTACCTCAGCAGCTGGTGTTACCTTAGCTAAGGCACTGCCCCCTCTGGGCCTTTCTTTCTTCATCAGGAAAATAAAGGAGCTCTGAACATGGGCTCCTACAAGCTGGGGGCGGGGAGGAGGGTGAGAGGGATAAGTGGGTCTACACCAGGGATGGAGAACTGCCAATAAGGAAACTCCCCCTGCCAGAGCACATTAGCAGGGGACTCACTTAGCTGCCTGGGGTCTTGGCCCAGGTGACACATACCAAATGTCCCAAAAGACTTGGGCCGGTTTTCAGTTTGTTGGAAAGTGGGAGGACCTGAGTTCAAATCCCACCCCTGAGGCTTATGAGTTGTGTGACTTCAACCTGTACCTCAAAGAGCCTCAGTTTCCTCTTAGACTAAGTGACCTCTAGAGACCCTTCCAGCTTTTTACCTTGACCTCTGAGGAGGACCCTGATCCCTCCCTGTCTCTGAGACCATCCCGTCTCCCACCTCATCACACAACCAGAACAATCATTCACACTGGTAGGGGAAGGGACTAGAATTCTGTCCCCAGTACCCATGTTGCTTGGCCTCAAGGCAGAAGAATAACAGGAAATCCTTCCTTTCTATCCCCAATACATTAGAGGAAATCACATCATTGGGGGTCAGATTAAGGGTTTACTTCCCATAATCCTGGTACCAAAGATGATACCAAAGTAGCCACAGAATTTTGGAATCAAGAGGGACCTTGGAGGCAGTCTAGGCCAGTCCAGCCCTGACCAAGAATCACCTCTAAGATGCATCTAACACGCAGTCATCCAATCTCAGCCTGCAGACCTCCAGGGGCGGGGGGAGGGGGGGGAATGGGAACCAGCCACTTTCAGCTGGTTCTAAATTTTAGCACGTTTTCCATGAGAATGAGCCTGAAGGAATCTCTCCACACTCTCTGCCATTTTCAAAGCATCTTCAGATCCCATTGTTCATCTTTTTGGCTGCCCTAATACACCTGGGCCTCACTGGAAGCTTGCTTTGACACAAGCAGAAGCCCCCACCTTCTACATAGAAAGGTGATTATTTTTAACCAAAAACTGTATCTCAAAAGCAAAGACACAAGTAAAGCTCAGAAATCATTTAAATGAGTAAAACAGCAAGAGGAATCTTAATTATCTCCCCATCACTTAAGAGTTCAAAGGAAACTTGGCCAACATGGAAGCCGATTCTTTGATTTATCATGTTCTCTCCCTGCCCCAAGTTAAGTTTCCTCTTAAATGCCCAAAGAGAATTTCCTGAGTCCCTGAAGTCATGGAATTACACCAACGCTGATGCTGCAGCACACTAAAAACCAGTAACCAAGCAAACCGTCAAACAATAAAGGAAACATGCTCAGCCTAATTTTCCAAAGCCCCTGAGCATCCCAGAAGGGTCAAAGTGAGGGGAAGATGGAGACCAGATGGCCCAATCATATCAATTAATTAAATTAATCAATCAATCAACACCCATGTATGGAGCATTTACCATATGCTGGGCATTGGTGCTACATGCTGTGGAGAGAATGAAACACCACCGATGTGTCTCATTGTTCGAATGTGGAAACTGAGGCTTGGATGGGAGATCGGGTACACCTAACCCATACCTGGACAAGGATTCCCTCTCTGCCACGCCAAAGTGGTCATCCTCTTCCTTCTGGGGGGTCTTACTCGTTGGAAAGCATTCAATCAAGGTTCAGTCTGTCTCTCTGCATTGTTCAATAACAACGGCTAATGTTTATGTGGGGCAGTTAGGTGGCGCAATGGAGAGGGCATTGGATCTGGAGTCAGGAAGTTCTGAGTTCAAATCCAGCCTCAGACGCTTAACAGTTGTGAGGCCCTGGGCAAGTCACTTCACCCTGTTTGCCTCAGTTTCTTCATCTGTAAATGGACTGGAGAAGGAAATGGCCAACCCCTCCAGGAGCTCTGCCAGGAAAACCCCCAACAGGATCAGTAAGAATCAGAAGTGACTGAACAACATTTCGTTAGCACTCACTGTGCCAGACACTCGTACAAGGTCTCTGCAAGAACTGTCTCGCCTGATCCTCACGACAACATGGGAAGCAGGTACTATGATTAGGTACTGAGGCAAACAAGGTAAAGTGACTCACCCAGGGTCCCACAGCCAGTAAGTGTCTCAGGCCAGATTTGAACTCGTGTAATTTCCCTTTTGCATTACCATGAAATATTAGCCTCCAGCTATGAGATCAAAGGCCTGAGGCCTGGAAGGCAGCTTGCTGATGATGAGGTAGTGAGTATCAGAGCAGGACTAGAACTCGGGAATCCTAAATCTCCCAGCCGGGGCTCTTGGAGAAATGACAAGTGATCAGAATGGCTGGGGAAGGGAGCCAGCCTCGGCTCCCACAGACCTCCGGAGCCGGCCTCGGGCCCGAGCTCTGAGAGTTCTCCCCAGTCGACAGGAAGTGGACCAAGCCGTATTTGTCTAACTTTCATAGCTCACTGTCATTAACAGCTGCCTTTCACTTTGGGTCATCATCTCCTGCAGTGAAATGTCAAAATATTTAGAATCCATCTTTAATCTTCACTGCTGGGAAAGCGTTTGAAATTTCCTGATTAGGGCATTTCTAGCAATCGGGGCGAGAGCCGGAATGTTTCGCTAACCAAGAACATGAAAGAAAACAGAGCAGCCAATTAAGAAAAAATTACCAAGAAACCTCCAAAGACGATGAGGCTGGGAGTCCTAGGAGGCAGAGATGGGACTCCGTGCACGGCCGCCATGAAGAGACGAGCACCGGGATGGTTGGATCCCCCCAACTGCCTTTCTAAAGTGTCCACCAGTGCAAACAGGGCTTCATTCCATCTCTCTGCTCACAGGCAAATCCAAAGCTTTAGATGGATTCCTAACAATTGTCCCCATTACAAAACTTGGGGAAAACCTTTAAATCTCCCACTCAACTCAATGGACTGGAGTTCTGCTTCTCCCACACACATTCCGACATGAGGTCAGAGCTGTCATCTACTTCTACAGCAAAGTTAAATGTTAAAAGTATCTAAATCTCCACTATACATATGAGGAAACAGGCACAGAAAGGGTGCCAATGATCAGACCCAACACGAGTGCCAAAGCTGCTGGTGGAGACTGCAGCTCCCTGATGCCAAGGCCAACACTCTCTCTGCTTTCTCTCAGGTAGACTCCATCCAGAATTTGTTCCATATCTCAGAACACTTTCCCAACCTCCTCTCCAGACTCCTCTCCTTCATGACTCCACAGCATAAACAAACGAATGTTAACATGAACTTCTTCTATGTTACTTTCCATGTGACCACCAGGGGCAATCACTCATTGCTACAGGTCTCAGTTTACTTATCTGTAATATGAGGAGGGGGTACAACTGGATGACACCTAAGGTTCCTTCTCAGGTCCTGGGACCGTCTCTGGAGAATCTGACGTACAGTGTGAGCAAAGGTCAAAAGGAACATCGTAGAGCAAGTTGGGGGGATGAGATTTAGGGCCCTCACTTCCAGTTTTATGTAAGACTTGATGAGGTCATCATAATAAACCCATATTTCCACAATACTTTAAGATTTACAAAAGTCCTCACACCCTGTCAGTCAGCCACTCAGCAAGCATGTATTAAATGCCTACTATGTGCCAAGAACTATACTATGTGTTGGGAGGGCAAAAACAGGTCCTGCCCTCAAGGAACCCCCCCTCTAATAGGGAGAAAATATGTACAGGACTTTGCTGCACAAAAGATGCTGCTGGATGCACAGGACAGTCAACAGTGGGAAGAGAAGGGAGGGTCCAGAGAGGCCTCTCACAGAAGGTGGGATTTAAACTGAGCCCTGAAGGAAGCCAGGAAGTACAGGAGGCAGAGATGAGCCAGGGGAGAGCATCCCAGGGCTGGGGAATAATCCAAAACCATGGAGTCACAGGATGGAGCAGCTGGGGTGAGGGGCAGCAAGGAGAGTACATGGATGTGGATGAGCCTGGGAAGGGCTCTAAATGCTAAACACAGGAATGTCAGCAAAGTGAAGCAGAAAACTAAGCCAAATTAAGATCAAAGCAGTTGTTTCCCCCAGAAACATCCAAGTAAGAAAATATGTTCCCATATCCAAGCCTTTGCACAAGCTGTGCCCCCTGACTGGCTCTTAGAACCCTCAAGCTTCCTCCAAGGTTCAGCTCAAGTACCTAAACCCTAAGTTAAGCATTACTTAAGTAGATTGAGTAGTTATTCTTTCTAACAATAATGATTATTATTACTCCTACTATTATTACTCTGATGAGACAGAGTGGCAAATGTGTGTCCTCCACTCACCTGTCTCTATTTCTGTCTCCGTGTGTGTGAATGTGTATGTGTGTGTGTGTGTATCTCTCTTTCTCTCCTCTCTCTCTCTCTCTCTCTCTCTCTCTCCCTCCCTCCCTCCCTCTGCTCCTTTGCACTTTTTCTCCCTCTCTCCCACAGCATCCTTCTTCCCTTGATGTACAGTTTGCAGGACAGTGTGGCCTTGGGTCAGGATGGGCCCAAAGAGGGGAATCTAATTCCACCCAATTTGCAGAAAGCTTCAGTATCCTTAGAAGCATGCTTCCATCCTCCAGGGAGCTGTGATTGTATCTGTGCACACATTCCCTTGACCAACTCAGATCACAGCCCCTGCCATAACTCTCTAGACTATCTTTGAGAGTTCCCGTGACCCAAAAGTCCATTGCCCTGTGGCCAGTCTGGTGATGACCCCTCCCAGCAGGGTCCAGGGACAACTAACATACAAACAATCCATCACGGAGTCAGAGAAAGTATGTCTTCTATTTATAGAAGTCATTTGTGATGAATTTGCCTATTAACACTGAGCTAGGAATTTCCCCAGAGTCCCTGGACTTGCACGACCCCCAGGAAAAGTTTCTTTCTCCTTTGAGCCGAGTCAGCTGCTCAGTGAGTGGGGTCCTGACAGGCCAGGCTCATGAAAGCTGCTAGCAGGAGAGAGAGGGAAAGAGGGAGAGAGAAAGAGAGAGAAAGGGAGAGACAAAGAGACACAGAGAGAGACAGAGACAGAAATAGACAGAGAGACAGAGAAAGTCAGAGACAGAGACACAGAGACAGAAAGTCAGAGAGTGTGAGAGACAGAGAGAGAGAGAGACAAAGTCAGAGAATGAAAGACAGAGAAAGTCAGAAACAGACAAAAGAGACAGAAAGTCAGAGAGAGAGAGAGAGAGAAGTCAAAGAGTGAAAGACAGAGAAAGAGAAAGTCAGACTGAGGGGGAGGGCAATGTTACTTATACCACCAGCTCCCTTCCAAAAGCAAGGCTTGTCCATAAAAGACAGACCAAGGCAGGTTTACTGTGTCTATAGCATTCCTCCACCTACCAATAAACCTCCTACAAGAGGAAATGAAGTCATCCAGCATAATCTGTTTTGAGTGAAGTCTTGCTGGCTCTAGGTGATCCCTGCCTTCCTTTATGAATATTCAAAAACCATCCTGTGTTCTAGATTCTGCCAGAATCACTGGCCTAATCCTCCCTTTGGCACAGATTGGGATTTCCACCCTTCTGTACCCCCAAGGAAGCTGTCCTATCCTCCATGGTTCTTCAGATCTAACAGCCAGTTTACCAACAATCTCACAGACCTAGAAGGGGAAGGGACTTCCATGATTGTCTAGTCCAACCCTCTTTATCTGTCTGTCCTACTCTCCCTGTTTAACATGTGATCAAATGGAAGGCCAGAGAAATGAAGAAATTTGTCCACGACAACTTCACAATGGCAGGGTTGCCACTGGGCTACTGCTCTCCTCACTGCCTCTGGCCCCATCCAGTGGAGAGTGTGGCCACCTCCTCACCAAAACTTGTCTCTGAGGCCCAGTGAGGCAGGGGGCAGGGGACAGAGATGGAAGCTGGCCACCTGGATGGCACGGAGTTCCTGGGCAGGGGGCAGGGATGGAGGCTGGCCACCTGCATGGCCTGGTGCTCCTGGGCAGGGGGCAGGGATGGGAGCTGGCCACCTGGATGGCATGGAGTTCCTGGGCAGGGGGCAGGGATGGAGACTGGCCACCTGCATGGTCTGGAGCTTCTAGGCAGGGGGCAGAGATGGAGGCTGGCCACCTGGACAGCCTGAGCTCCTGGGCAGGGGGCAGAGATGGGGGCTCCTAGGCAGGGGGCAGGGATGGAGGCTGGCCACCTGCATGGCCTGGTGCTCCTGGGCAGAGATGGGGGCTGGACACCCACTTGGCCTGGCTCTCCTTTGAAGCGCACACTCCCTCACCTGCGCAAATCCAAGAATGGCCAACATGGGGCCGTAGTCCGCCCAAAGCTGGGCACTCTTGCTGTCTCATCACTTATCTTGATCTTTGATTCATCTTAACAATCTGTGTGATGGAGTTTTCTCTTCAGTAGAAAAAGGAGAAATTCTAAGAAGTCTGCTAAGATCTCCCTCCCTCCTGCATCGGCATCTGCCCTTCTGCTTCAAGGAATGCTCTGAGCTGCTCTTTGCCCTTATCTTACGCCCAACGTGGCTAAAACCGAGACAGGACGTGTTCAGCTTCCTTTGGTAGCTGCAGATTGTTCTGAGACCTCACACTCCTGATGCTGTTTGCGCACACAATTCCAGGCAGGAGGCACGACGGGAGCGAAGCCACAGAGAGCGCTAGGACAGACAAAATGGGTGAGGGGCAGAGGGAGCAGAAAAGCCACAGAAGATCACAGGAGGAGAGACGCCAAGGAAGGGCCCAAGAGCCGGTCTCTGGAAGGACGTGGGTCACAACAGCAGTGAGAACAGTGCAGACTGAGGGAGCTTTCAGGGTTTGGAGGACTTTTCTTCCCAACAACCCTATGTGGCTGGTACTAAGATTCTACTGTCTCCACTCTGTTGTCTCCATAAGGAGACTGCTGCACAGAGGGAGTGAAATGGCTTGCTCAGGGTCAGAGGGCCTGACATCAGGTTTGGTGGATAAAGGTGATCTCATCAGAGCTGATAAGAGCCGGGTTAAAATCCTGGACATACGCTGGCTGTGCGAGCTGAGGCAAGGCACTCAGTCTCTCAACGTTACCCACAACTGCATCTAGGAAGGCTTAAAGATCTACATTGGGGTTTTTATTTTTTGTTTTGGTTTTTTTTTTTGGAGGGGAGAAGGCAAGACAATTGGGATTAAGCGACTTGCCCAAGATCACACAGCTAGTCCAGTATCTGAGCTGGATTTGAACTCAGGTCCTCTTGACTCCAAGGCCAGTTCTCTATTCATGGCACCACTTAGCTGTCCCTGAGATCTACATTGGTAAGTGGAGCTTCTGCAGTGGGAGATTCCCTGTAGCAACTAAATCACAGAGCTGGTGGAAAAAAAATATTTTTTAAATTCCTAGTACTTTCACGTGGCTCTCTCAAGAGGCCGTTCTGTTCTCTTTCCACCTTAATGCCAAAGCCTTCCAGCTGAGATTATCTCTGGCTTTCACTACAGACATGCACAGCATAGCATTATGCCCATGAGATCCTAAGCTCCCAGAGGGCAGGGCTGTGATTTTTTTTTCTTTCCATCCTCATCAGTTTACACAGTGCCTGGCCCAGAGGAAGGGCATAATAAATGCCCTTTGATGATGATCCAGTGATGTAGGTAAAGCAGACGACCTCATCCCCCTTTTTTCCAGATGAGGAAAGTCTAGAAATGCTGAATGACTTTCCCAAAGGCACTCCAGGTGGGTGAGCGACAGAGACAACTCCGTGTGCAGCCCCAGCCCCTACAGCTTGTGCAGCCCCTGTGTTTTCAAGCATAACCTCAGCCTTGGCCCTGTTGATGGGGCCAGACCCTCGGGACACGGCAAGATGAACCCCCTTTGTTTCTGAACACATGTCCCCTCTGAAAAGGGGCCCAAGGGGGCCAACGACCGTCTCCCTCTTTGTCACTCCAAAGAGTCATGTCGGCACCTACTCCCCCAGAATGATGGTGGCTCCCAGCAGACGGAGGAATTCCCTCTTCACCAGGCCTTGGCTTGGCCTTCCTCCTTTGAGCCGTTTCCTGAATCGATAAATCTGAGGACATCTGGAAAGAATCTGGTTCACTCCCAGCAAAAAGTGGACTGAGGGAAAAGAAGCCCAAGGGGGCCGGGGAATCTCTAAGTCCAGACCACTCACGGGGCATGACCTCACGGCCTGCTCACAGGGGCAGTGTGTGAATGGTCCCTGGAACGTGCTGCCCGCTGAATAACCCAAGCAGCCCCACAAAGGCGGCTTCGTCGAAACGAGCTCCAGGTCAGCAGCATGGGCAGCGGTCACCAAACAGAGCTATGCGAGGCTCTATGTTTCCCCATTTATGGGAACGAAAAAGTCCAGTTTGGTCAAAGGAACAAAAGAATGTAAGATCAGCACTGTCCTTGACAAAATCCAACTTTTCCCTGCCCTAGGCTGAGTTAAAGCAAATTAACCTAAAAACCCAAAGCAAAAAGAAAAACAACACAATGTTTTAAAGACAAAATATCTTTTTTTTCTGGATGCTTACAAAACTGTCAGAGAAAGCTGAGGGCCTTCATGCTCGAATATAGCTATTCTCCCTGAACACAGTGACTGAAAGCATAGCTCTCATAAATAATTACCAAAATACCCATAGGATGGTAGAGCTGGAAGGCAGCCGACTAGCCCGGCCCCTTCATTTTACACATAGGGAAACTGAGGACCCAACAGACTAATTGACTTGCCCAGGGCGATGGGTAAGTGAACGACAGAACTCCTGGGATCATTAGAGCCAATGCCTTCATTTTACAAAGGGAGAATCTGGGGTACGGAGAAATTAAGCAACTTAGTCCTAGGACCTGACTCAGAAACGGGAAGGAATGTAAGCTCCTGGCAGGCAGGAACTGCTTTCTTTTTCTGTATATCTTGAGTGCTTAACACAGTGCCTGGCACACAGTAAATGCTTTATAAATACTTAATGACAGATTGGCCTTAGAGACCATTTAGTCCCATCTCCCCATTTTATAGTTGAAGAAACTGAGGCACTAAGAGGTTGTGTGACAGAAGGATGACGGATGGACGGATGGATGGGCAGATGGATGGACGGACGGACGGACGGACGGACGGATGGATGGATGGATGGATGGATGGATAGATAGATGGATGGATGGATGGATGGATAGGCCAGAACATTCTCTGCCTCTCATGTTCTTGGGTGGATATTGTGCTTGGTAAGGAACTAGGGATCAACTCTCCAGCTCCTTTGCCAGGCTTCTCCCTTCCCCTCTCAAGTGTCTGATGCCCACTGTGATGTTGCTGGCACGGTGTGGGTGAGGGGACACACAGGATCACTGTGACTAAAAGAAAGAGGTGAGTTATCCTGCAAAGTGAGAAAAAAAGAGGCCCCTGATTCCCATGAGTAGGGAGGGGCACCAGCAAGCCCAAGACAGAAGAAGAAGAAATAGGGGAAAGGTGCTCCTGAGGATGGCCAGTGTGACAACCTGAAGCTGGGGCAGAGGGAACAGGAAGAGAGGAAAGTCCTGGGAAAGATTTTTTTAAGGAAAATAAGACAACTGTATATTTCTGGAATCTCATTTTCATCACAGATTTCATCACAGAACTCACTCTGTTCAGCGCTGGACGTGGCAGATTTCTTAATGTCAAAAAACACACACAAACACAGACACACACAGACACACACACACATACACACATACACACACACACACAGACATACACACACAGACACACACACGGAAGGTCCAAAAAAGTTAGGAAAGAAACAAGTGAAAACTCCCTGTTAGTTGAATTCATGTGGGGGGGGGGGAGGAGAAGGAGAAGAAGAAGTGGAGGAAGAGGAGGAGGGACGACAAGGGCATGGGCCGGTGCAGGGCACTGGCCTTGTCGTAGACGGAGTCAAGGCTGAACCTGGCCCTGCCCCAGAAGGATCCTGAGGAGGGCCTGTCCGTCTGCCCTGCAGCAGGACCCTCCTGGGTGGGTGGGCGGCGTTGTCTTTTCTAATAGAATGTGAGACTGTGACCAGGTCTCTGCCCTTCTATTCACACTGCCATGCTTAGCACGTCATAAATGCGTTCCATTCCATCCATGCACATGCTGGTGGTGTGACTTTAGGCAATCACTTAACATGTCAGTACCTCAGGAAACTCTCCAACACTTTAAGTCGCAAGGCGAATGATGACCTGCATTGGTAAAAGGAACTTTATACTGATGAAATCATAGGTCCAGTTAAAAAAAGAACAACGTACGATTCGGTGTTAACCTCATAGTACCCAGCTGCTTCTATTCTGCTGGAGTATGAGTATTAAATTTTTGTGTTTGTTACATAAATTTCCACGCTCTGGGCCAAAGCCCCAGTCGCCCCTCCCTAGTCCTGTTTCTGTTCTTCAATCAAACAGTGTGTTCCACCACCTCTGCTGCCAATACTCCGTCCTGCAGGATGTCACTGTGTTCCTTTTATGACTATATACTATTACAGACATAATTTCTATCCTCTGTGGTTCCAGAAACTGTTTGATTCAAAGACCAGCTGCTCCCAATCATGGGCTTTTTCGAAGCTGGGGGTGGCCTGATGGGAGGCAGGAAGGGCAGAGCTGAAATGTTGGGGGTAATATTCTGGCAAAGAGAAGAGTTTTCCAGGTTTGCTGATAAGCTCTTATTCCTCTTCCCACAGAGCCCAGTAATAATATGGGATCATATAACATCTGAGAAAAGGCCCAAAACACCAGCCATAAGCTCACTGTCAAATACAAGCCCTGAGCAGAGACTCAGTCCAACCTACAAGGGAAAGAATGCGCTGAATCAGCGCCCAGCCTGTCATTCACAGCCTGGGACAGGTGTGCAGAGCTTCCATAATGAGGAGGCATTGCACATGGCAGGGTGCTCCCTGGAGCACATGGACACTGGCGGCATTTCTAGGCAGATTCCTGCATTCTTTCCTAATGGGATTCCTGGCAATGTTGGTTTGAGGCTTACCACACAGAGGCAGACATTTTCCCAAGGTCCCTGGACATGGTACCATCCATCTGGGGCCAAATGGGAAAGTCCTACAAGCATCAGAACTTGAGGCCAATTCAACAGCCAGGCCTGGGCCCAGTACAAAAGCAGGGGGATATTTTCTTTTATTCAAGAACCATACCTCTTGTGCCATATATTCTAACAGGCTCCTAATGGGTTTTCCCAGCTCAAATTCCTCCTCCCTCCAATCCATCCTCTGCATTGCTGCCAAAGTGATGCTCCCAAAGCAAAAGTCTGACTGTGCCCCCGGCCCCAACTCAGGGAACTCCAGAGCCTCCCCCCCAATCACTTCTGGGATCAAACAGAAACCCTTCTCTCTGTTGGCATCAAGGGCCCTTCACTAGCTGCTGCTGCTAGTCTGGCCTTTTTCACACTCTCTGTCATAATCAATCATGACCCGACAAGCCCTTATTAAGTACCTATTATTTACCGAGTTCTAGGCTCACACTCTGTGTTCCCACACTTTATATTCCAAATAAACCACATTAGGGGTGGGGGTCCTCTCATATGTGACACCCCATTTCCTGCTCCAAACCTTTGAGCAAACTGGTCCCCTTGCCTGGGACCCATGTTCTCCTCATCTTTACCTCTCAGAATCCCTTTCTACCACTAAGGCTCAACCCAACTACCACCTACCACCTGATGACCTCCAGGCCCTCATCTTGATACCAACTGGATGGAGCACACAGCAGAAGTGTCCAACTCCTACAGGCCGCACACTGTTGTAGAAAACCACAAATTAACAGCATCAATGTTGTGTTGTATTTTTGTTTATTTTGCTAAATTTTTCCCAATTATATTTTAACAGGGTTCAGACCCATTAGGGAGTTTTGGGGCTATTTGCAACAGGATAACTGAATTTGACCACTAGACAGCATAAGTAACTTATTTATCTGTGCAAATGTTGTAAATTGGGTACCTCTTGAGAATGGGAACTGTGTCGTTTTTGTCTTTGAATCTTCAGCCCCTAGCATGGCACTCAGCATATACTGGGAAGGAAGAAAGGGAGAGAGGGAAGAAGGAAG
>JAQQSW010012353.1:0-12544 GCA_028646575.1 Pseudocheirus occidentalis | reverse complement strand
CTCTGTCTCTCTCTGTCTCTCTCTGTCTCAAGAAAATTCCAACTCACTTCCAGGAGCCCAGCTCTCAGATGCTGAGGCAATCCTGCTTCTTCCACAGGAAAATTACAATTCTGTCTCTCTGTCTCTAGAATTCTTCTTTATATACAACACTGGCCTCCTGTCTCAGCCAATAGCCTTCTTCCACCAACAGGGGTGTTGGTGCCTTCTCAACAGTGGACAGGGCTCACACCTTCCATACAGAGCTCACACCTTCTATACTTAGCCCTAAGTCTGCTAAACTGATCGCTGTTACAGAGAGATACAATAATACCATGAAAAATGAGTCAACAGCTTGCTAAAGAAGACCCCCCAAAATACTGAAGAAAATAGCACCTTAAAAATAGACTAACTCAAATGGCAAAAGAGGTCCAAAAAGCAAATGAGGAGAAGAATGGCTTAAAAAGCAAATTGGCCAGATGGAAAAGGAAGTTAAAAAGTTCACTGAAGAAAATAATTCCTTCAAAATTAGATTGAAAGAAATGGAAGCTAATAACTTTATGAAAAATCAAGATATTATAAAACAGATCCAAAAGAATGAAAAAACAAAAGATAATGTGAAATATCTCATTGGAAAAAGCACTAACCTGGAAAAGAAATATAGGAGAGATGATTTAAAAATTATTGGACTACCTGAAAGCAATGATCCAAAAAAAAAAAGCCTAGACATCATCTTTCAAGAAATTATGAAGGAAAATTGCACTGATATTCTAGAATCAGAAAGTAAAAGAAAAATTGAAAGAATTCACCAATATCCTCTTAAAATAGATGCCCAAAAGGAAATTCCTAGGAATATAATAGCCAAATTTCAGAGTTCCCAAGTCAAAGAGAAAATACAACAAGCAGTCAGGAAAAAATAATTTTGGTATTGTGAAGACAAACAGAATAATACAAGATCTAGCAGTTTCTACATTAAGGGATCAAAGGGCTTGGAATATGATATTCTAGAGATCAAAGGAGGTAGGATGAAAACCACAAATCACCTACCCAGCAAAACTGAGTATACTACTTTAGGGGAAAATATGGATGCTCAATGAAATAGAGGACTTTCAATCAATTTTGATAAAAAGACCAAAGCTGAAGAGAAAATTTGATTTTCAAATACAAGAATCAAGAGAAACATGAAAAGGTAAACAGGAAAGAAATCATAAGGAACTTATTAAAGGTGAACTGATCACATTCCCACATGAAAAGATGATATTTGTAACTCATGAGACTTTTCTCAGTATGAGGATATGTAATGAGACTCTGAAGATCTTTCCTGCCCCTAGACCCTTTGATGGGCTTAAGTGGCATTGAGAATGTTCCCTGATTTGAAAATATACTCTACCCCCTATTAGGCTGAATGTGGTCACATGGAGCCTGTGGCGGGAGGTTTGTTTTTTGGGAATGGCCACACCTTGTTACTTTGTAATTGGACAGTGAGTCAAGAGGGCTGTGACATTCTCTGACCCAGGAGAATACACCCTGATGTGAGGCTTTACATTGGGGCTCACTTTAAGAAAAGTTGTGTGATTTGGCCAGATGAGATTCTGGGAAGCCATTGAGCCCCCCAGCTTTGAAAAACTCAGATGTGGATGCTTCCCTCTCTGGTAACTTGAATAGGTAATGGATATGATGGTCAGATGGTTGGAAGCCCATCTGCTGATCTGATTCTTGGTGTGCTTGTAAATTGTGTTTGTAACTTGTGCTTGTAACTTGTGTTTATATTCTATGGAGTTCAGGGTGTTGACTTTTCCCCCTGAACTACATAAATTATATGCTTGTTTGATTAAAGAAAGATTGTTAACCCATTTTGAGCTGCTTTCCTTTAGAAAAGCAGATCTAAGAACCTGTGCTAGCAGCTGCCCTAGGTATGCTAAGGTGCTTGCTTATACAGGATAGTTGAAAGGAATATATATATATATATATATATGCATACATACATTATATTTGGACATATAATGTATGTATGCATATATATGTATAGGTGGGTGCATGTGTATATATGCATACATGTGTGTATGTGTGTGTATGTATACATAGATAAAGGGCACAGAGTGAATTGAATATGAAAGGATGATATCTAAAAATTAAAATTCAGAGGTGAGAAAGGAATATATTGGGGGGAAGAAAGTGAGAGAATTGGGTAAATTGTTCAACATAAAAGAGGCAAGAGAAAGCTATTACAATGGAGAGGAAGAGTAGGGAGGTGAAAGGGAATGAGTCAATTTTACTCTTGTTGGATTTGGCTAAACGAGGGAATAATATACACACACAATTGGATATCTTACTCTACAGGAAAGTAGGGGGGAAGGGGATAAGAGGGGGATGTTAGAAGGGAGAAAAGATTTGGGGAGGGGGTAGAGAGAAGCAAAAACACTTTTGAGAAGGGACAGGGTTAAAAGAGAAAACAGAATAAAACGGGGTCAAGAAAGGAGGGAGAGAAATATAGTTAGTCTTTCAAAATATGACTACTATGGAAACATTTTTTGTAACTACACATGTATAACCTATACTGAATTGCTTGTCTTCCTAGTGTGGGGGGAGGGAAGAAGGGAGAAAATCTGGAACTCAAAGTTTTAAAAATGAATGTTAAAAAATTGTTGTTACATGCAACCAATAAACGATATACAGGCAATGAGGCATAAAAATCCATCTTGTCCTATAAGAAAATAAGGTGTAAGGGGATAAAGGGAAGGATGGGAGAGGGGGCAGGAATTAAGAGAGGCCAGACTGGGGAAAGGTTAATCAGTATGCTTACCATCTTGGGGTGGGGGATAGGGGAAAGATGGGGAGAAAATTTGGAACTCAATCTTATGGAAATGAATGTTGAAAACTAAAAATAAATAAATTCTGGAAAAAAAAAGACAGGCCTAGTGCTATCCCTGAAATGATGTCTTTCAACGCCTTTCAATAGGCTTTGCAATCAACGCTATCCAATCAATGTCCTGTTTGTTTCTGAGTATGTGTGTGCTCACATGTGTGTGTATGTTTTCATGTGTATGTCAATTGATCAATCAGTACTAGTATCCAAAAGAGTGAATTAAGGAAAGTACTGGTAGGTACCCAGGAAAAGAAGAGGCAGCAGCAACTGTCTTACTCTTTTCTAATAATAAGGTGGAATTTTGTCCAGTTTGGAAATAGATGTTTCATCTTTTATTTCCTTCGACCATGACCCCTCCTTTATATTTTTGAGCCCCTTTCCTAACTCTGTGTATTGAATTCCCTGCTAAGGTCCCAGGGTCCTCATATTATCCTTTGACTACTCAGAGATCCCCATTAAATTAAATCAGTAAGTATTGGCCCCCCTGGGTAGTCCCCCCAGGTTTCAGATCTCTTTCTATTCCCAATCTTATTATAAAATCTTAGCTATCTTGGGTCCTACATCCACCACATGTCGTCTAGCTCTCAATCTTTTCCATCCCCAAAAATATTTTAGGCCAGTAAAGTATTTGAATTCTTTATTGTTGACCATATACCTGCAATTGTAGTTGTGACCTACATTCTCTAGAAAGGAGCTCTGGGGGCTTAATAAGAGCTCACATTTGTAAAATGCTTTAAGGTCAACAGTTTTCCACACAACCCAGGGACTAGGAAGTGCAGAATTTGGGGGTTTTTTGTTTGTTTGTTTTGTTCTGTTTTAATATACCTACTTTACAAATGAGGAAACAGATCATTTAATTTCCCAACAAAAGGTGCATAGCTCCTAAGTGTTAAAGTTAAGGTTTGAAAACAAGCATTTAGACTCTAGGACTAATGCTATGTTTTACTACACCATAAGGAAGAGAACAGTAGGGAAAATCAGTTGTTTGTTCATTTGTTTTGTAACTTTTAGGCTTCTTGAAATGCCAGGTAGGTGGCACAGCAGCTAGTCAGGAAGATCTGATACCTATTAACTACAGGATTCCAAGAAAGCCTTGGTCTCAGTTTTCTCATTAATACAATGGGGATAATAATAGGACCTATAATACAAGGGTGTTATGAGAATCAAATGAGGTGGTACATGTAAACAAAGTGCTTTATTAATGCCAATTATTTCTTTTAACAGAAAAAAATCATGCTGCTTGACAAAGTGTTGCCACATGGTGACCTTGAAGGACCTGTACTGTGGTAGCTGGAAAGATCATTACTGTTATTTCTAATATTCTAATTACGGATGAGGTAGAGATGACTAATAGTGACTAAAATAGCTAGCTATGTTTCCTTGATTGGATAATTTGTATTTTAGCAGGCGCTATTGTCTTAGCTCAAAGGAATGAAGATCCAGTGTAATTTTAGGCACTCTATAGGGGGAAATATTTAGGAACAGGGTAAGGAATTTGCTAAGATTCCTCCAATTCATACCACTTGTTACACACAGTTATGCGTATAATATTCCATCCTTAGATTAATGTGACCTCTCTTTCTGAAAATGTGTGATTTTCGAGATGTACCTCTGATAAGAGGGAGAATCATCTGAGTAAAAGTATAAGAGTATTACCTTCTAATCATAGATTTATTTATCTTCAAATTTTCCTTTGTTTTAAGAACAATAATCTTGGATGAGTGGTAGGACATTGCTGTAATTCAAATAATAGCAATTAACGGCTTAAATTTACCTAGCACTTTCATCTTTCTAAAATACTTCCCCATAATATGCCAGTAAGCCCAAAGAAAATAGGAGAAAGGAAGGGAAGGGGGCAGGGGAGGGAGGAGAGGGCAGCATGGAGGGGAAGAGAAGTGAGTGAATTTACTCTATTTAGTGCTCATTCTACTGCATCAAACAGCTTCTGTGGACGTAGTCACAAAGAACACTGAATACAAAACAAGAAAATATGGGGTTAAAATCCTGGCTCTCTCACTTAGCCACTGTGAGACCTTGGGTAAATCTGTCTCTGGGCTTCTGCTTCCTCTTTGTAGGAGCAGGGGCCAACATACTTATTATCTTTGGTCCCCTCCAGCTCCAAGCCCTCAGATTCTCTGATTTTGCTGAAGCCTGAGGATCTCTGTCTCTTATGTAGCTTAGGTCTTCATTGACTACTGACCTGTGCTTCATCTACCACAGCGGTTCTCCACCTGTGTGTTGTGACCCCTTTGGGGGTCAAACGACCCTTTCAAAGGGGTCGCCTAAGACCATTGGAAAACACATATTTCCTACTGTCTTAGGAACTGAGACACTGCTCCTCTCTCTATCTCCAGGCAGATCTGCCCACATGCAGATACGCCCACATACAAGTATTAAAGGGTCACGGATGGCATTAGGAAGGTTGAGAACCACTGATCTACCACCTCCCTTCTATCCAAGTTCCTTTTACAAGGCCTTTCATGGGACAGCTATGGACTAACATTTTCTTTAATCAAAAAGGAAAACACAATTATAGTCTCAGACTACCAGAAACTGTTTCTTTGGAACTGCTTGCTCTTAACCAAAAACCTTCAGATCTCGAATATTTCCCAGTATTCCCTAAATCTAATCTGGCAGCTACAGGCTTCATTCAGTTTTCTTTAAAAAACTTCAAAGCCATACGTATTGGGCAATCCATTCCCACTCTATGCATCCTCCCCCCTTAACTTAGATGCTTATCACTTACAAGTTCTATTTGAAGGGCAGCTTAATGAAAGTAATTACTCTGTATGATTTCTTATTAAATGGTAAATACATGCCATGTCTATAATCGACAGTGTAATGATCTACCTTCAGTTGCTAACCCTCTCCTCTTTTTTTCTACCTAGGTTCAGTTACCTCTCCTCACCTGTGGAATCAGGTCTTCCTATACCCTATTAAAGTTGAAAAAGACTTTAGAAATCATCTCATCTAAGCACCTGTGAGGTGTCGAAGTCCTTTCTGAAGCACCCCTGACAGATGGTTTAACAACTCTGGTTTGAACATTACTGGTTCAATGTCTTCTACTTGGTTCTGAACTCCCTGAGATCTTGCTTTCTCATCTTTACCCCTGACACCTCTTTCTCTGAGAATTATATTTGCTCAGTGTTGAGCAAAGTACTTGTCAAATGGTAAGCACTTAAGAAATACTTTTTATTCATTCATTCATTTATTCCAATCCTGAAATTCACCTTGGGACCCCTGCTCTGCTGTTGACTTTTGGAAAGGTCTGATCAGAGTCATAGATAATAAGAATTCTGGCACGTAGGACAGATTGAATAGAGTGAGGTTGAGAAAATAGCAAAACAGAGGACTGAAGAAGGCAAGAACTGGAGTGGAAAAAGCAACTATGGATAAGGTACTGAACTTATACAGTAGGAGAGATAAAAGCATGAAGCTCCATATAGGACAATAACAAAAGTGAGATAATCCCAACTCTTTTTTTCCTAGCTCCATAGATCTCAGTGTGAAAGAAGGAACTAGATTTGCAGGAGGTGCCAAGAGATGTGATATCTTTAGGAGAAAGCTAGAGTTCAGTGAACCCCAGAAGATGTTGCTTGTACTTCATCAAAGAGAAACAATGACATCAGGAAGGCGATGTAATGACTTGCAAGTGAATTGAATTTAAGGAACAGAGGGCTGTGCAAAGTCACCTGCCCCACTTTCTCCTCCAGAACCATCTGGTTCTAGGGCAGTAGGTCTCAACCTTCCTAATGACCTTTAATACTCGTATGTGGGCATATCTGCATGTGGGCAGACCTGCCTGGAGAAGAATAGAGGAGCAGTGTCTTGGTTCCTAAGACCATCTGAAATATGTGTTTTCTGATGGTCTTAGGCAACCCCTGTGACTCTTGCTAAAGGGTAGTTCAACCCCCAAAGGGGTCATGACCCACAGGTTGAGAACTGCTGGTCTAGGGGCAAGCTATAGATCAGGAAGACTAGAGCTATCCCCTGGTGCAGTGGGAGACCTTGGCCTTTTTAAGCTAAAGTCTTTCCCAGGTCTTATTTTGCCTGAGGCAATTGTCATTCAGTGATTAAGACTAGGTAAGAAATGAGGCAAATAATGGCCTCTTTTACCTAGTTAAAAAAATCAATCTGGGAAGACCCTCAGAGTTTCTAGCCCAAAGAGAAACAATTGCTATTTATACTCTGAGCCCTCAAAATCCAAACAACGGCCAAGTGAGGCTCAGGTTGGGATCTACTACTGGCCAAGCAATGAGAGCTAGAGTGATTTGGGTTTAAGGCATGGTTCTTAAAAAAGAAATCTAGCCTGTAAAACCCAAGATATCTTGTGAGGTTTCAGTGATCAAAATTTATATTCCTATAGGCAGAGCACCCATAGGTAAGGGTATAATTCTCTATGCAGACAGAAGGAGAGGAGGGAAGGAAGAGAGGAGGGAAGGAAGAAAGGAAGGAAGGAAGGAAGAAAGGAAGGAAGAAAGGAAGGAAGGAAGGAAGGAAGGAAGGAAGGAAGGAAGGAAGGAAGGAAGGAGCAGCATTACCTAACTGGAACTGGTCCATTGGGTCCCCAGTGGGACAGCTACTACTGCTCACAGGTTGTTGCTTGTCCTTTATTCTCAGAGAGGACCAATGACTTCAGGAAGGTGATGTCATAACTTGCAAGTGAATTGGATTTAAGTGAGGCAGGGCAGCACAAAGTCACCAGCCTCACTTTCTCCTTCAGAGTTGTCTAGGTCCAATGGAATGATATAGAGCAAGGTGTCCCACTGCATCCAGGGACATCTCTACTCCAGAAGATAGAAGGGATGTGAAAGAGGAAGAAAGTATAGTATGAAGGGGAGTCAAAGAATAAGGACCTGGAATAGCTGAATTTACTATTGGGAGAGGGATATTGGAGGCTGGTGCATGATACCTTAGATGAGCATCTGTCCCCACCCACACCAACTATCAGTTGGCCCCACTCCAAGCAAGAAATCAAGGACAATCACTAACATAGAGAGGGAGTGATTAGGAGAGAAGTAGGATGGTCCTGGGAACATAAAAAGGAGAGGGGTGGCTACCCAGTGTACAGGTGAAATGTACAGCCTCTACAGTGTCCAGGCTCTTTGGTGGACAGTTCTCTGCATGGATTGGGTATGGGAGGAAGGGAGGAGAGGAAAAGAATTTCCAAGGGAGGGAAAGTGAACATCCTGTTGTTAAACCCTTGGGAAAAGTTATCGACTATCAGTTTTTCTTTTAGTTTCTACAACAGATCTAATCATGTTATAAATACACAGATACTACAAACACAAAAAGGGATATGAACAAGTGCATGTATTGTAGCAACTTACATACGTTTGATGTACACATATTTTGGTTCTAATAATTTAGCTACCACCATTTATAATTGGAGAGGCTGTGATATCATCAGTAGTATACACTCAGACTTGGTTTTCTAATAGCAAAGGTGAATTTTGAGAGACAGCCTCTTGTAGTTGAAAGATTTCTGAGTTTCAAGTATGGAATATCTTAATTCATATCACATCTTTGATACTTATTACCTATGCGACCCTGGGGAAGTCATTCAGTCAACAAGTATTTTACTCATTGCTCCAAATGTTGTGCTAAATGTCAGGAATACAAAGAAAGACACACAAATACACACACACATAAACACAGAGCCCTTCCTGTCAAGGAGTATTCATTTAATAACTGAGACAATATTTAATTATTCAAGTACATATATATATATATACATACATATATATATATAATACACACACACGTACAAAGTATGTGAAAGTATTCTGAAATCGTAAGGCATAGTAGAGTTGGGAAGAAGGTAGAGAAAATAGGTCTTTGGTAGAAGTTGAATTCGATCTGAATCTTGAAGAAAGTCTGAGAAACTAAGAGGTAGAGATGACTGGGGTCAGGTCTGGGGTCAAAGATATAGAGATAGGAGGTGGAGTGTCCTGTTCAACAAATAGAGAATAGAGTGTACCAAGGGAACAAAACATATGAAGACTTGAGAGGTAGGAAGGGGCCAGGATTTAAAGAGCTTTAAATGCCAAAGAAAAGACTCTATATTTGATCCTTGATATAACAGGGAGCCACTGGAACTCTTCAAGCAAAGGAGAAGCATTTTCTACCTTAAAAGAATCCCATTAGCAGTTCAATGGAGAATAAATTAAAGTGGAGACTTGAGGCAGGGAGACCAGTTAGAAGTCTATTTCTGTAACTCAGAAGAGAGGTGAATAAAACTTAAACTAATGTTATGGCATCATGAATGGAGAGAAGGGGACATATGAGAGATAGGGAGGTGTAGACATGACAAGATGTGATAATGGATTGGATATGTGGAGTGATGGAGAATGGGTAAAAGAGGACACACAGGTTGCAAATCTGGGTGATTCCAAGTACATAAAGCCCACCACAGTCACAGGAAAATTCTGAAGAGGGGAAGGTTTTGGTGGAAAGGTGATTAACCTCTAATTGCCTTAGACAACTCCCTGAGACTTATCTCTTCACTGGAAGTAGTATGGTATGATAGAAAGTGTCTTGACCCTAGAGTCTGAGGACCTGGGTTCAAATCTTTGTCTTTGACCCTATCTGTATTACAAAGAATAAATCACTTACCCTCCTTTGGCCTCAGTTTCTTCATCTGTAAAATTATATAGTTATACCAGATGATATCTAAGGTCCTTTCTGTCACCAGCACTACATTCCTTTTATCGTAGACTTGTGATAAATAATTTCCCCTCCAGGAATTTCACCTACTGAATTATTAATCGTTCATGTTTTTGAATAAAGATGAGCTTGTGCTAAGCTATCCACCTTTTTTTTTCCTTAGTGTCTCCTGTATTGGAACTAATGGGGACTTTCCCACCATGAACCAGAAATGGAAAATTTGGTTCTAGAATCAAACTCTTCCAAAACCTCTCCATTTATTTAGCAGAACCTGGGACCCAGCAAAAAAAAAATCCTTTCTTAGTTTCTTCCCTCATCATTGAGTACATTTCTCTGAGACACACATGGAAGAAAATTCCCCTAAGCTCTAGAGTCACTGATACATCTGACACCAAAAGGTATGCCACAGGGGCTGACAGAGGAGCCTTTTTGTTCCCAGAGACAAGACAGGCTCCCAAATCATCCCTGATCCATGTGCCAATAAACCAACTCATGCTATTATAAGGCATGATTAAAGAAAATGTCTCCTTTTCCCAGTGCACAGAGCAAGGCTGGATTCTAGAAAACAAAGCAGGGAAGCTCAGTCATGTCTCTCAAGTTGAGACCTGGGAACTGAGCATCCCACTTCTCTGACATCAGATGTCTTACCCCTCTAGAGGCAATCTACTGCTGGGGAACCTAGTTAATGAAGGAGACTTCCTCCACCTGCCAGTGAGGAGAGGAAAGAATTACCAACCTTGTTGTTCCTTCTTTCCTGCCTGTTCCCTTTTCATCCCTCTCTCCTGAGTGCTTCTTTTCCTCCCATTCTAAATCAATTCATCACTTATTCTGAGCTTATGCATTTTATTGTGGTTCTCTTTGTTGCTTTGTATTGTGTTTTTCACTAGGGACAAAATGCCATATTGACCAAGCAACTGATCACTCAAATAACGTTGTTTGACAGGTGCTAGAAAGGAACCCCTGCCAAAGGTCTCTGCATGGTCCCTTTGCCCAGCCTTTGAATCAATTAGTGATTAAATATTTAATTAATGAATATTCATTAAATGCCTACTATGTGCCAGACATTGGGCTAAATGATGGGGATTTGAATAAAAAGAATAAAGTATTCCCTACTGTCAAATAGTTTTCATGGAGGGAGTCAGGAAGAGGTTTACAACAATTACATATACACATATATACAACTTTAAATATATAATATATATATACACATATATATCTAAATATATGTATATATAAGCATATTCATGCATATACATATAAATAAATGTATAAATTAAAAATTAAATCAGTATAGAAAGATGGTCATTGATCTCTTAGCAGAAAGATCAGGAAAGGTTCTCTAGAAGGTGGTATTTGAATGGTGTCTTAAAGGAAGAAAAGGATTCTATGAAGAAAAGGTGAGGAGGGAGCTCATTTCAGGTCACAGGGATGGTCAGTGCAAAAGCACAGATGAAGAAACACCCTATAATCTCTGTGGCAGAAATCCATTCAGCTTGTACTAGAATATAGATGGTTCAAATAGTTAAAGTAATGTCCTTCAGAAGAGGAAGCAGGCTTATTTCGTGTGCTTCCAAGGGTAGAATTACTCCTGATGGGTAGAAATTACAGGGAGAAAAAAATCTTGGCTCAACAGAATGAGGAATATCCCAACAATTGGAGCTTTCCCAAAAGAAATGGTTGTCCTCCCTAGAGAGAGAATCATCTATCACTGGAAGTGAACCTATGACTAGCACATGATCTGCCTGGGGTAACATTGAGGGGAGATCCCTGTGTCTGTAGACTTGACCAGAATATTAGCAGGGTCCCTGCTGAGTCTAGATCCTATAATTCTTTCAGTTAAGCACCCCTTTTTTCAGGATATGTTTTTAAAAGACTCCCCTGATAATTGACAAAAAACTTACTTCAGTATTTTCTACATCATGACATAGTTAATACTTTGGTCTTAAGATCATTCATCATCCAATCATAGGAAGATAGATCATATCATCACATCTTGTGCTGAAGAGAATCTGAGAAGTTACCAACAAGCCCAACTATCCACCTGTTTTATAGATGAGGAAACTGAGACCCGAAGAGGTATAAGTGCCTTGCTCAAGGTCAAAGTAGAACAAAGATATGAAATCAGGTTTTCTGACACCTAATCCAGAACTCTTCCCACCCTGCTGAAGATGACCTTCCTGAACGACAGGATTTTCAAGATGGTCGGTCATGCGAACTATACAACTGCTATTATTTTATAATACTTCTACCGTCTTTCCTTAAGAGTGGTTGTCTCTATTGGAATGTGTGTTCAGGGACATATGAGGTTCTTGGAGATGTTGGGTAGGAGAAGAGACAAGATGGAAGGAAATAGGGGAAATTAAGGAATCTCCTTCTGTATTATTTATTCTCCCTTGCTTTGGGATGTCAGGGGAATCTGAGGCTTATATTGGTTGGCTCATTCTCAGCCAGAGAACCCACATTTCCCCAGAGGAAGGATGCCACAGTAATTTAAAACAGCAATAGTGATGGATAGGCTTAGGAAGGTTTCTGATGACTGCCCAGGGGGATGGGAGATTTTTCAGTGATGTTGTTCCAAATCTCATGCTTGGAGACAATAGTCAATAAGGAGAGATTAGAACAGTAGTCAACCAAGATCAAGAAAAGATATAGGACTTGTAAAAAAAAAACAACCCAAACAAAAAACTGCTGACAATGAAGACTGACCTTGATGCTACACTCCTATATCACGTCTGTCCTCTATGCACTTTCAAACCTTATCAAGAATGAGGCTCGTGTATCCTTGCTTTCCCTTTCAATAAAAACAGTTCTTTCATGAATTCTATAATTCATCCCAACCATTTTAAACTTTGCAAAGCACTTTGCTCCTGACAACCCTATATTATCCCCACCTTAGAGGTGGAGAAACTGAAACTTAGAGAGGTGTAATGTTAATGAAATCAGAAGATCTTCCATGCCCCTTTCTATTGGCACCTACTAAAGACACTTAGCACCTCAAAGGCTTAGCTCCTTACTTCCAGTTAACTCCTTGGGAGT
>JAQQSW010012352.1:0-12545 GCA_028646575.1 Pseudocheirus occidentalis | reverse complement strand
ATGTTAAATTTAAATACATCCTGCATATCAGATATTTACATTACAATTCATAACAGTAGCAAAATTACAGTTATGAAGTAGCAACAAAAATAATTTTATGGTTAGGAGTTACCACAACATGAGGAACTCTATTAAAGGGTCTTGACATTAGGAAGGTTGAGAACCACTGCTCTAGGGCATGGTCAATTTTTGAAAAGGTGCCAGACACAGCTGAGAAATATGTATACCCCTTTTCATTCCCATTCAGTAATTGCTAGAGATCTATCATATCTAAGTTTTCTACAGTTCTATTCAGATCTTTCTTGTTTGATTGGGTGAGGTCATTAAATTTTTCAAGGTATAAAAGGGGTTTTGTGAGGTCCTAATTATTAAATTTTTATTTGTATCTTTTAAAAAATTGTAAAAAGAAAGTTAACCAAGTAGAAAAGAGACTCAGAATCCTAAGGAAGAAAGTGATTCCTTGAAAATTAGAATTGGGCAAGAGGAAGCCAGAAAAGTTATAAGAGATCAAGAAATAATAAAACAAAATATATAGAATGAAAAAAATAGAAGAGAATGTGAAACATCTCATGAGAAAAACAATTGATCTGGAGAATAGATCAAAAAGAGAAAACATAAAAATAATTGAACATATAATAATATGCTCAATAATTATATTCAATAAATTCAATAATATTCAATAAATAATTGAATTCAATAGTTGAACTGAATAATTGAAAGCTATGATCAAAAGAAGAATCTTGATACAATAATGCAAGAAATCATTAAAGAAATTTATCCTGAAGTGTTAGAACAAGAAGGAAAAGTAGATATAGAAAAAATCCACCAATTACCACCTGAAAGAGATTGTATAAGAAAATCTACAGGAATATTTTAATGAATTTATGAAATACAAAGCTCCAGGAGAAAATATTACTAGAAATAAGAGGAAAAACAATTAAAACATGGCAGAGTCACAATTAGAATCACACAAGATTTAGCAGTGGCTACATTAAAATAAAGTAGGTCTTGTAACACTATATATCAAAGAACAAAAGAACTGGGGTTGCAGCCAAAAATATCATACCCAGCAAAGTTAAGCATAATCTTGAACAGGAAAAAAAAAAGGACATTCAATGAATTGCCAGACTTTCATGATTTTATTACAAAAAGATCTAAATTTAATAGAAAATTTGACATAAAAGACCCAAGAGAAACATAAGGTAAACATCAAAAATTAATTACAAGGGACTCAAAAAGGACTGACTGTTTACTTTTTCTACAAGGAAATGTAAACAGTTTGTCTAAGATTGTAATGTATAATTGGATAGTTTAAAACAGTGGTTCTCAACCTTCCTAATGCCATGACCCTTTTATATTACATGTGGGCATATCTGCATGTGAGCAGACCGGCCTGGAGATGGATAAAGGAACAGTGTCTCAGTTCCTAAGACCCTCAGAAATATGTATTTTCCAATGGTCTTAGGTGACTCCCAAAGGGGTCACAACCCACAGGTTGAGAACTGCTGGTTTAAAAGAAAGATTGGGGTAGAACTGAGTATGATGTGATTCTAAAAAGTAATACTATTTAGGACAAGGTAAAAAAAAAAAGGAAATATACAAATAATGCACAAGAGGAAGGACTGATACAGGGGAATTAGATGGTGGAGGAGGTCTGACAATTCTGGAACCCTTCACTCATTGGGAATGGGTTGGAGAGGGAACAGTACATATAAAATTCAGAAAGAAAGAAGGCAAATGGTATAGGGAAGGGGGAGAGAATAAGGGAACCGTACTCACATCAGATCTGGATTAAAGAGAGAACAATGTATATATACATAGAAGAGAATAAAAGTCTCCTAAATGTATGAAGAAATAAGAAGGTGAGTGAACAGGATAAGGATGGTATAGAAGAAGGTCTAGAATAATGGGAATAGGTTAAAGAGAGAATGATGTATTTATTTGACAGACTATAAAAGTCTTGTAAATTCAGATACAAACAAGAGGGTAAGGGGAAGGGAGGGGAGATGAAAGGAATCTTTGGGAAAAGGGTAGTTAAGTAGTAGGAGGGCAAGGTAGTAAGTAGAAGTAAAGTAGAGTAGTCAGGAGGAATATGAAATAAGAGATATACACAAACATAAAATAAAGATCAGAAGTATAATTTACTAGGAAAAAAAGCAGGGATAGTAATTATGATCTCAGACAAAGCTAAAGTTAAAATGGATTTAATCAAAAGAGAAAAATAAGGATAGCACATTATATGTCAGCCATGTTAATCAATATTGTTTTAGACTATTTAAAATAACTAGACAGTATAAGATTAGACTATTGCTATGATCTAGGAAATGATGAGTTAGTAGACTTAGAAAAATATGGAAAGACTTGGACTTACCAAGGAAGAAGTTATCCACCCTCTGAGAAACAGAGGACCAATAAGTACAGTAGTTTTACATAGATGCATATGAATGTATATGTCTATATATAAGTATGATTATAAATAAGTATATGGATGTGTATGTATGTGTGTATATAGGTATGTATATATGTTTATATAGGGCTATATATATGTATGTGTGTATATGCATATTATATATATTGTAGCCTTCTTGCAGGAGGTGGTTAGGAAGGAGGAAAAAAGAACAAATAAAAAGTGCACAGCAGAGAACAAAACTTATAAGGAAGCAAAGAAAAGATGGATAGCTCTGAACACAATGTGTAGTATTTATTATCTAGGCTTTCTTTAAATGGAAATTTATTGCTGTATGTTTTGAATCCTCTCTTGGGCTCTGCTGTGCACATGGCAATACTTATTTTTCCTTTCATATTTTGTATCTAAGTTAATAACATATTTCTTTTTCTTTTCTTATTTTGTATTTAAGTTTTAGCACTTACGTTTAAAATAAATTAAGAAGAACAAAGAATTTTAAAGAGAAAGTAAATGAGTGGAACAAAGGATCATGCTATTTAGAGTGTGAAGGTATTTTCAAGATCATCTATTATAATAATTATTAATTGTTTTAATAAATTAATTCAACTAATCTAACTCTCTCATTTGATGAGAAAAGAAAATACAAAGAGATTACATGGCTTTTTTTCCAAAATCACAACCGAGAATTTGGAAGTGAATTTTCTTTTCCAAATTCATTTGCTAGTCACTTTTAATATCTGACCCATTTGATTCTACCCTCAAGTAAAAGAATTTCTTGGATTTCAATGAGAACTGATTTTTATTCTACAAGACAGCATTTAGGTAAGCTACTTTGGGATCTGTTCTATGTTGCATAGACATGGTTCAAAGGAGAATTTTCAGTAGTACTGTTTCCTGTTGCATATTATGCATTAATAAAACTCCAGGCTCTTGAAATCAGGGAGCTAGAAGAGACCTTGAGAGGTCATATGATCTAGCCTCCAACCTGAAACAAATAAGTATCTAAGGTATTCTGGCGACAGATTTTTTTATTCTTTTAGAAATCTTTGGAGAAGACACTGAGAAGTGAAAGGTAAGAGGAGGCTACTTCTACTAAAAGGAGGAAATTGACAAAGCAGAGCAGTCATACCACAAAACCAGAAAAGGGAGGTCAGACAAGACTCTGTGCGTGATTGGAATGTAAGGTAATGAAGCTGGTAGGAGGGAGAGTCTGATTGGGCGACAGAGTAATTTTGTATTCTACACATTCCCTCAGGAGTGAAAACCCAAGTAATAAGGCAGTCCATTCAGGTTCAGTGCCCCTAATCTCCTGGTTGACTTTTATAACCATGCTTTTTACAGTGGTTACCCTTTCTCACCCAGCAGTTTTTGTTCCTGGAATTGTGTGTGGGTATCCTATTTCAGTGCTGGAACTTGGGGGCACCATTTGTAAGACCTTTGGTGAAGTCTGGACATATGCAGTCATTTCTCACATAAGAAGAAAATTCTAGCCCCTCCCTGACATGGGTACATGGGAGTAGATATGGAAAATCAATGTAGCTACACTTTAGTCATGACCTTCAAAGATCCCCTTACTTAGAAAAAGGAGGAGGATAAAAGGAGGAGAAGGAGAAGGAGGAAGAGGAGGAGAAGGAGATGAAGGAAGAGAAGAAGGAGGAGGAGGAGAAGGAGGAGGAGGAGGAGGAAGAAGAGGATATGAAGAAACTGCAGTTATGGTTATCTGGTTTGTAGTCTCTTGAATATGGTAGTCCAAGCAGGAGACAGAAGGAATCTTAAGAGATGGTACAATGAAGGGTAAAGAATGAATAGGGATTTGAGAGAAATTAGTTTTCTATTGTATTATTAACCAGTTATTAAATTAGGATCCAAGCTTTTTCTTCTGTTTCTTCATTGAGACCCAACTCCTAGGAAAAGTCAGCTTTTGAAGGACATGGATGATTGAGATTAACCCTAACCCTAGAGGTATATGCATTTCAGTCTTGGGTGAGAACCCACCCAACTAGGAGATTTTATCTTTGTTTAGAGTGTAAACAGAATCCAGTCAGGAGGACTGAGGAAAATGAGCCCCTGTCCTTGTACCCCTCCATTACAGTTTAGGGTGACTTAGCTCATGAAGGAGGAAACCAACTAGACAGGTCCAGATGGAGATGAATTCATTTCCCCATCCAGATTGCCGGGGAGAACTGAATCTCATGATCAAGCCAAATTCTCTGCAGGAAGACTTTAAGCTCACCACCTCATTAAATGTTTATCAATCAAGGTTGATTTCCAGTTTTCAAGAATTATTTGAAGCTTTAGGCCTTCCATGGTTTTTGTTTTTAGTTGCCACAGAGAAACCACCGATGATCAATTTATTGATTATTAGTCTGATTAATAAATTTGTTATTAATGACCCAGAAAATCTGTTTTTAGGGTTTTTTCATTTCATCACAACTTACAATTTCTTCATGTACATAAGAACAGTGGCAATTTCAAAATCTCATAGAATCATAGAAGAATGACTTGAAAGAGGCCTTATAGAGCATCTAACCTGATCCCCTCCAAACACTGTCATCTACCCCAACCTCCCCACACACAAAAGAATAAACTAAATGACCTCTCAAAGCATTTTCAACCCTTATATTCCATGATGGTAAAAGAGTTCAGATTCTTTCTTTTTTCATCTTTGGTTAGTATGAAAAATACACTCTTGATAAAAACATTGGGATAAAGGGAAGTGGGACCATTTTGTTTGTTTGTAAATGTTCTAAGTTTGTGTGTACTAGATACTTTTGAATAACTTCTGTAATAGCAAGTTTTCATCCCTTGATCATAAAATTTTTCTAGGGGTGCTGTGTGGCTGTGAGTAATGAAATGCCAGTCTCTGAAAACTTAAAGCTTCAGGTCACCTCAATGGCAATGGAGAGAAAAACAGTATATGAGTAGGATGCATGATTTTTTTTTTTTTTTGCTTTTTGGAGGTTAATTGAGGTTAAGTGACTTGCCCAAGGTCACAAGGCTAGTAAGTGTTAAGTGTCTGGGGCTGAATTTGAACTCAGGTCCTCCTGACTTCAGGGAGAGTGCTCTATTCACTTTGCCACCTAGCTGCCCCTAATCATATTTCTAATGAAGAATTCTACAGACATGGAATAAAGGACATCACCAGAAAAGTGTATGATTAGAAAAAAGAGGTAGATCAGTCATGGAACATGAGTAAGGGATGAAGAACATATATCACATTGGCTCCATTGGTATACAGGCAAAGGCAAAAGAAGTACAGAAAAATGCTTCAGTATGTTGGGAGAGTTGCAGGAGAACATGGAAAAGAATTGCAATAGGACGAAAAGGCAAGAATGGGTTGAGTTCTCTGTCACTGGAGACAGTTTCTATATCAGTGGTCTTCAAAATGTGGTCCACAAACCCTGGGGTTTGCAGAAGATCTGCAAGGCCAAAAGCATTCCTGTAATAATACTGAGACATTATTTACCTGTTAAAATACTCTCACCTTTTCCAACTACATATCAACATGGGTCAGATTGTCTTCATAAAATTTAACCAAAACAACATATTACAATAGGTTGAATGCAGTGGATTTTAGTCTTCAACTGTCTTCTATTAAACCAGACATTAAAGATATTTGTTAAAACATGCAAAGCAATGCAACTCATTTTTTTTTGGAAAGTGTATTTCTTTTTCATAAATGTGTTATTTATGTTATCATGCAATGGATTTATTTTTTCATTTTTAGGTGAATTAACAAATAAATTTTTTTGGCTCTAATTGATAATACGGTAAATGCTGATGGATATAACTCACAGTAAACAAACTCTTTGGGTCCTCAGTTTTTAAGAGTATAAAGGTATCTGAAAACCACTGTGCTACGTCAGTGAAATTATAGACCCATCAGAGACATAACACTTTGACAACACTTTAGGACAACTACCTGTTCTACCTACTTGTTAATGTGAGGTAGTTTGCTACAGAAAATGCTTTGCAAAATTAGTCTGTGTTTTTCTCATATTTTCATAAAGGATACCAACAATGTGTGCATAGATTCTCATAAAAATTTTATGTAGATGAGAAATTAATCTTATGGGCCAGTAGTTATGAATGCTATCCTTATTGCATTTTTATTGTTATTTTCTTTGTCTTTATAATAATAGCATCCATGATCTTTTTGTTTCTTTTATTTTCTCTATTTTTTAGATATCTTAAAATTCAATCCCTGCCTATTTTTAAAACTGCTATATTTAGTACAGATATCTCTTATACGTATTTTGTCAAATCTGTGACTCATGTCCTTAGGTGTTCTTTCTGTCCTGACACAGTACAAAGGGTACCAAAGTGATAAAGTCCAAATATTGTGATTTGACTACCATAGATGTTGAAAAGAGATCAATCAATCAATAAGCTCTGATTATAAGCACTTACTATATTCTGGGCTTTATGCTAACAAATATAAAATCCCTTCAAATCTGTTATATTTCATGTTTATTTATTGTTCTTTTAGTTTTATCCAATAAAACATGAGATGGTTTGGAGTAGTTGAGTCTCAAGCCAAGCTGCCTGCCAGTTTATTTCTCCTTGACCATTTTTCTCTTTTTTAGTGCAGTGATAATCTCCAAAACTTCAATCATCCCAATTAATGTTTTCCAAAAGAGCCTGCAATCCAAATCAACCCTGTTGTTCACTAACATGTCTCTTCACTTAGCAAGGAAAACAAGTATTTGCTAGCAGGGTCAGTCTCTGGGCTCTCTTGGCAATGTTATGACAACTGTTTTGCAATGGTTGAACATCTCTAAAAATAGTAGTACACAGAGGCAACTTTTGTCTTTTCAACAATTCAACAACTTTTTTCAATATGTCAGGTTGGAGCTTCTATATTCATATATGCTGCCTTTTTGTTTTTACTTTTCTTCTAATTTAGTATTGGTTTTGACCTGTGTACTAGCCAGCTGACAGTCTTACTGTATATAGATAACATGTGTATGTATGTATATGTATATATGTCATTAGGTATCTTAAGTCCCTTGCCTTTCTGGCAGGAGTTGTTGTCATGATTACTTTTCAGTCCTCTGGATATGTGGTTTGTTATTGCATTATTCAAAGTTGTAATGTCTTTCAAATTTGTTTTTCTCTATAACGCTGTCATCATTGTGCAAAATGTTCTCCCTAGTTCTGCTCACTTCATTCTGCAACAGATCATAGACATGTTCCATTTCCTCTAAGATTTTTCATTTTGTGATTTCTGATAGAACAATAATATCACATTACACTTATATACCAAATTTTGTCTAGACATTACCCAATGGGTGGGCCTCCACTTATTTTATAGTTTGAGATTACTATGAAAAGAATTTTAATTTTTTAAAAACATAGCTGATTTTCTTCTTTCTTTGATCTCTTCGGAGGTATAGGTCTAGTACTTATACAGTTGGGTGAACAGATTAATAACTTTTGGAACATACTTCCAAAAGACTTTCCAAAATTGCTGAACTAATTCATAGCTCCACAAATGATGCATTAGCTTACCTGTTTTCTAGCAACCCTGCCAACACTTGTCATTTTCCTCTTTTGTCATTTTTGCCACTCTGATGGGTGAGAGATGGAACTTCAGAGTTACTTTGACTTACAATTCTCTAGTTATTAGTAACTGGAGCATTTTTTTTTCAAATTGCTTACCAATACCTTACCTTTCTTCATTTGAAAACTTCCTTTTTACATTTTTGAGCCATTTATTAATTGTGCCATGGCTCTTAGTCTTTTAAATTTGAACCAATTCCTTATATAACTTAGACAGAAGATTCTTATCAAAGAAAATTCCTGCAAATACTCTTTCCTGGAAACTTGTTCCTTTTAATTTTAACTGCATTAGTTTTGTTTGCACAAAACTTTTTAAATCTTATGTTATCCACATTTTTATTTTGTCTTCTCTGATCCTCTTTATTACTTGTCTCATCATGAGTTCTTCCCCATCCACATATCTGAAAGGCAATTTCTTCATTACTACTCTAATTTGTTTTATGGTATCACTTTTTGTGCCTAAGAATTATATCTATTTGGGGTTTATTTTGATATATGGTATAAAATACTGATCTATATGCTACTTCTGCCAAACTGATTTCTAGTCATGAATATTTACCCCAGTAACTGAGGTCTTTGGGTTATCAAACCCTTAGCTGCTATATGTTTTTTTTCTGTATGTGGCATCACACAGTTTGTAAAAGGAGAGAGCATTATTGATAGCATGTGCTTGTACATATTCAGCCTTTACTATCACTAACAATAAGAGCCCCCAGAGGGTGTATACTACTTTATCATGATTCTCTCAGGACGTAAAGACACTCAACCTGGCTCTAAACAAAATTTCAAAGTATCTCTTTCTAAAAAAGCTATACAAAAATCTCTCTAAGAGTTCTTATACCATGGGTCATCTCCATGGAGATCCAGGTCAATTTCTTACAGTCCCTATACCAAAAGGACCAATTAATCTTTGTTACTTCAAGGGCAATCCAAGTATAGTTTCTTACTCACCCTTAATTATTACAAACAGGATAACATGAATAAAATTTTCCCAGAAGCTCAATGAGTTTTAGGTTTCTAAAATATGACCAAGTATATAGGGTTAACTACTGGAGATTTCTAGGTCAGCAGGAGAACTTTATCTTATGTAATTGCCCTCCAAAACAATCTCAGATAAGCTGTCTGGACTGATGGTACAAACTGAGCAAACACTATAGAACTAATTAAAAGTAAAAGAAAAATATGAACATTTATAATATGAAATAAAAGTTTTATGTGTTATGGGTAAACAGCTAGATGCTAGTATTTTAGGAATGCAAAGTCCACACTTTTCATATCAGCTGTGATATTTATCTTTTATATAGAAATATACCAGATCTTATTTCATAAGCATTCAAACAAGCAAGAAATATTACAAAGGAATTAGATGGACTTATAAGGAAACATACTGGGAAACTGGGAACGAACAACTCTAGTCTAAAGCAAAAGAAAGAAAAATTCCTGAAAATAAAGGTATCTACAAACAAAAACTGAGCAAAAACAAAATCTGAAACAAAAATATCAGGTGAAGAATCTCTCTAATGGGTACTCACAAATGCAAAGGACCCAATATTTCTCCCAAATGAGTATCCCAGGTGTAGTATACAATATGAAGATGCTGTCTTGGCTTCCATTCACACTGACAGGTTAGGTTTCCAGGGCTTAAGTGGCTACATCTCCCCTCAGAGGTCTAGAGGTAACATTGAGGTTTGGGGTAGGCAGTAAGGGCAGTGATTTTTAATGCTATAATTCCTAAATTCTCACTGGCTTCCTTACCCTCATAATTATTGTTTCATTCAATGAATCAATAAACATTTAAGTTAAAAATTAGTCAGTCAGACAATTAGCTTTTCCCCAAAGGTCTGTGGCATGCTCTCCCACCATGATTTACAAAGTCCAGTGCAAAGTGGTCTCCAGCTTAGAGAGCACATGTGGCAAAGAGATTATTCACACCTCCTCCTTGTCAAAAGTCTTCATAAAGTTATGCTTACCTCTGGTGTAGATTTTATGCCTGTTGTTGTTTGTCCTTCATTTTCAAAGAGGAACATGACATCGAGAAGATGATGCCATGCCTTTCAAGTGAATTATATTTAAGTGAGGGAGAGTTATGTAAGGTCACAAACCTCACTTTCTCCTCAGGAACCATCTGGGCCCAGGAATAAAATATAGATCAGGACAACTGGAGATGGCCTTGAAGCTTTTATGCTAGGCTTTTTATAAAGACTTTTGCTGTATTTTCACAATATGTCTAATTTGCCGTTGGTCCCTGGGATAGATAGAAACTGCCTTAAACTGTTGGATACTAATTAAAATGCCCAAATCCTAGGGTCCTTATGAAGATACTGCTCCACAAGGTATTGCTCCAGTCAAATATGGAGAGAGGATAATAAGACCAAGGACAAGGAGGCCAAGGCTCTTTTTCTCCCTAAAAAATTATTCCCTCTCAAGATTTCACTAGGATGCCCACTCCTATTGTCCTTCAGACACTCAGATCCTCTATTCCTGTACATTATACATGGAATACTCATTTGGGATAAATATTTGGTTTTTTGCCCATTAGGGAGATTCTTCAAATCCTCATTTTACACAATCCTGAATAAAAGGTATGTCTTCAAACCAATCTGAATAACCTTCTAGTCTGACTTATTTGAAATGCCTTTGAATGATTAATTCTACAGATGTATGGGTCTTGTTCACACCTAGTTCACACCTCTTCTTTGTTGATTCAATTGAACTATATTCGCATTTGTTTAAGTTACTGGGGAATAGCAGCTTTTTTTAAAAAATTACTTTTAGTTTATATCATTCATTTCCACAAGATTTTGAGTTACAAATTTTCTCCCCATCTTTCCACTACCTACCACCCCAAAACAGCAATCCCACTGAATACCCCCTCCCCCAATCTGCTCTCTCCTATATCCTCTCTCATCCCTTCTCTGACTTTCTGGTACAGCAAGATGGATCTTCCTACCCCAGTGCCTGTATATCTTATTTCCCAGTTGCATGTAAATAAGAATAATGATGATAGTATTTTTAAAATATTTGATATTAAAACTTAAAATTCCAGATTCTATCCCTTCCTCCCTCGTCCCCCACCCTTACTGGAAAGACAAGCAATTCAATATAGGTTGTACATGTATAGTTACACAAAACATTTCTATAGTGGATATATTGTGGAAGACTGACTATATTTTCCTCCATCCTATCTCTCCCTTACTAGTTCTATTCTCTACTTTATCCCTGTTCTTTTACAAAAGTGTGTGCTTCTAACTACCCTCCCCCCAACCTGCCCTCCCTTCCTTCAGCCTCCCCTTCCATCAGCCCCCCCTCTCATCCCCTTCCCCCCTAATCCCCTGTAGGGCAAGATACCCAATTCAGAATATGTCATTCCCTACCTAAGTCAGTGAGAGGTTTTTTTTTTTTGCCTTTTGCCTTCCTGTTCTTCCCCTCCATTGTAACAGTTATCCTTTGCCTCTTTTATATGGAAATTTACCCTATTCTGTCTCTCCCCATCTCCTCTCATTATATTCCTCTCACCTCTCAATTTTGCCTTTTAAATATCATCCCTTCCTATGCAATTAATCCTGTGCCCTCTTTCTATGTATACCTGTACACACATACACACACTCACATATTTATTCATATACATATATAGCCTCCTATATAGACATATATGTATACATACATATACATTTATATTCCCTTCAACTATTCTCATACTGAGAAAAGTTTCATAAGTTACAATTATCATTTTTCCATGTAGGCATGTAAATAGTTCAACTTTGATAAGTTCCTCATGGTTTCTTTTCCCTGCTTCCCTGTTTAGTGTCTCATGCTTCTCTTGCTTCTTGTATTTGAATGTCAGAAGCTTCTAGATCCTGTGTTATCCTGATTGTGTTTCCATAATATTCAAATTATTTCTTCTTGGTTGCTTGTAATATTTTCTCCTTGATCTGGGAACTCTGGAATCCAGTTATAATATTCCTAGGAGTTTTCTTTTGGGGATCTTTTTCAAGAGGTGATCAGTGAATTCTTTCAAGTTCTATTTTGCCCTCTGGTTCTACAATATCAGGGCAATTTTCCTTGAGAATTTCTTGAAGGATGCTTTCTAAGTTATTTTTTTGATCATGGTTTTCAGGTAGTCCAATAATTTTTAAATTGTCTCTCCTAGATCAATTTTCCAGGTCAATGGTTTTTTTTTCAAGGAGAAATTTCACATTGCCTTCTATTTTTTAATTTGTTTGGATCTGTTTATTAGTATCTTGATTTCTCATAAAGTCATTAGCTTCCATTTGCTCCTGTCTAATTCTGAAGGAATTATTCCCTGCAGTAAGCTTTTGAAATTCTTTTTCCATCTGGAAAATTCAGCTTCTAAGACATTCTTATTCTCATTGGCTTTTTGGGCCTCTTTTGCCATTTCAATTAGTCTGTTTTTAAGGTGTTGTTTTCTTCAGTAAGGTTGTTGACTTTCTTTTCATGATTTTCTTACATCATTCTCATTTCTCTTCCCAATTTTTCCTCCTCTCCTCTTACTTGATTTTCAAAATCCTTCTTGAATTCTTCCATGGCCTGTACCTAGTTTATATTTTTCTTCGAA
>JAQQSW010012351.1:0-12545 GCA_028646575.1 Pseudocheirus occidentalis | reverse complement strand
AAAGCGCACCCCAGGACCACCACTCAAGACCCCGATCCAGATCCAGGCCGCTCAATGCAAGAGCCCTTGGCCTCGATGGGTCGCGTCAGCCCCCCTGCTATCTGCAGGCCGAGGGCTCTGAAGCAGCTGCGGCTCTCAGACGGTCCTGCTGTTACAGCCGCCTCCCACTGCCTCCTTGCCCTGGGAGCAGTTTGGCCGGACCCGCTCTTCTCCTCCCCAATTAGCAAAATCCACTGACCTTTCTCTTAGCCTTTTTGTCTTCTGGCCTGATAAATGTGGTAACTGTGCCTCCAGTGCAGCCAATCTGCTCTCCTGTAGTCGAGGTTCCCCACCTGATGCCCCAGGGCCTGAGCAGGCCGAGGTTTCTGCCGGGGGTCGCAGGCTGCTGCGAAGAGCCCCGCCTGCTGCGCTGCCTGTAGCAACAGATGTGCTTTCTGTCTTGTGGAGAGTTTTGGGGCTTGAAAATCTGTTTAGCGTCCCATTTTATGAGTTTTTTAGCATGTTTGTGTGGGAGCTGCGGTGCTTTGCTGCTTCTATGCCGCCATCTTGGCTCCGCCCCTGATTCTTGGTTTTAATCCTAGCTCCTTTGACCTGCAGAATATCATATTCCAATTTCTTTGATCCCTTAATGTAGAAACTGCTAGATCATGTGATATTCTGATTGTTTCTACAATACTTGAATTGTTTCTTTCTGATGGCTTGTAACATTTTCTTCTTTACCTGGGAACTCTGGAATTTGGCTACTATATTCCTAGGAGTTTTCTTTCTGGGATCTTTTTAAAGAGGCAATTGATGGGTTCTTTCAATTTCTATTTAGTTTCAGGTTCTAGAATATCAGGGAAGTTTTCCTTGATAGTTTCTTGAAAGATGATGTCTAGGCTTTTTTTTTATCATAACTTTCAGGCAGTCCAATGATTTTTAAATGATCTCTCCTGGATCTGTTTTCCAGGTCAGTGGTTTTTCCAATGAGATATTTTGCATTGTCTTCTATTTTTTTCATTCATTTGGATCTTGATTTCTCATAATGTCATTAATTCCATTTGCTCCATTCTAATTTTGAAGGAATTATTTTCTTCAGGGAGTTTTTGGACCTCCTTTTCCATTTGGCCATTTTGCTTTTTTTTTTTAATGTATTCTTCTCCTCATTGGCTTTTTGGACCTCTTTTGCCATTTGTATTAGTCTATTTTTAAGATGTTATTTTCTTCAGTATTTTGGGGATCTCCTTTGAGCTGTTGACTTGTTTTTCATGATTTTCTTGCATCACTCTCATTTCTCTTCCCAATTTTTCCTCTTCTTCTCTTACTTGATTTTCAAAATCCTTTTTGAGCTTCTCCATGGCCTGTGACCAATTCACATTTTTCTTTGGAGGCTTTTGATGCAGGAGTTTTGGCTTTTGTTTTTTTCTTCTGGTTCTATGTTTTTATCTTCTTTGTCACCAAAGAAAGATTCTATAGTCTGATTTTTTCCCTTTGTTTGCTCATCTTGACAGCCAGTTACTTGACTTTTGAGCTCTATGCCAAGGTAGAACTCTGCTTCCAGAGTGGAGAGTGCTCTGTCATAAATTTCTGGGGGGTTTTGCAGCTGTTAGAGCTATTTCTAGGGACCTGTAAATTTTAAGTCCTTCTAAAGTGATATGGTCACAGGAGAGATGTTTACCCCCCTCCTGGCCTGTGATCTGGTCTGTGAGTTACCACAAGCACTCTTTTCTGCCTTAGAACTGTGAAGAGGGCTCCCTCTCCATAGCCTCCACAAACTCTGCCATGCCAGTGCTCCTCACCCTAGGAATACCATCCTAGATCCAAGCAGAGCAAAGAAGGAGAATCCTGCCTCAGCACCAGCAAAGAGATCCCTGCAATTGCCCTCTGATGAGCTGCTTGATCCCACCACCGTCTGTGGCCCTAGAGCTCCAGAAGCAGTCTCTGCTGCTGCTACTGCTACCACTGCCACCTCTACCACCCCAGGGCTGTTGCCAGACACATTCTTCTCTCACCCAGGTCCAAAAGAGTTTCCCCTCTAACCTTTTATTTTGTCTTTGGCATTTGTGGGTTGATAAGTCTGGAAAACACCACAACTGCCAGTGATTTAGACCCCTGAGGTCTGCTTTGGTCCAGTCTGTGCCAGCATTGCCCACACAGGACTGCATGCTGCTCCCAACCTTTTGCAACAGACCCTTTCTGTCAGTGTGCCATACTGTCTTCAGCTGGAGATATGTTTCACTCTGTCATTTTGTGGGTTCTATAGTTCTAAAATTTTTTAGAGTAATTTTTTACAGTTAATTGGAGGAAGAACTCAAGCAAGTTCTTGCTTTTATTCCATCATCTTGGCTCTACCCCCACCCTCCCCAAAAGTCCCCCATTTCACAGAATATCCACATTTTCTGCTGAAAGATTATGCTCAATTTTGCTGAGTTCTTGGTTGTAATTCTCGGTTGTAATACCCATGCTCTAGTTCTACAGAATATCATATTCCAAGCTCTCTTGTCCTTTAATGTAGAAGCTGCTAAGTCCTGTGTGACCTGACTATGGCTTCTTACCATTTGAATGATTTCCTTCTGTTGCTTGCAGTATTTTCTCCTTCACCTGAGAGTTCTGGAATTTGCCTGTTATATTCCTTAGAATTTTCATTTTAGAATCTCTTTTAGGAGGTGATAGGTAGAATATTTCAATGACTATTTTACCTTCTGATTCTGGGAAATCAGAGCAATTATCCTTGATAATTTCTTGAAGATGCTTGCTGTCCAGACTCTTTTTTTGAGTATAGTTTTCAGGTACTCCAATAATTGTTAAATTATCTTTGCTGGATCCATTTTCCAGGTCATTTTTTTCCAATAAGGTATTTTACATTTTCTTTTTTTTTCTTCTTTTGATTTTGTTGGACTGATTCTTGATACTCCATAGAGTCATTAGCTTCCACTTGCCCAATTCTGATTTTTAAGGAATTCTTTTCTTCAGTGAGTTTTTGTACTTCCTATTCTATTTGGCTAATTCTCTTTTTAAAGAAGTTGTTTTTTCAGTGGATTTTTCTACCTCCTTTCCCATTTGGCCAATTTTCCTTTTTAAGGCTATCCCTACTTTCTCACATAGCACATTGGTTAGCAAGTTGGCAAAATCTCAATGCAGTGGTTCCACTATTGTTGCTGAAAAGAAAGATTGCTACAGAAAAATTCTGACAGATGCACTTAATTTCATTTGTCTGTTTTCCCCATTCAGTTTCATTTACTAAATCTCTCAGGATCATCTGATTAGGCAGTATTTCAAGCCAATATCACCACAAGCCCATTTCCTCTTTAACTATTTTTATCTCTTTGGAGTTGTTATGTGGCAGTTAATTATCCATAAATTAAAGCCTGAAGGGAAACAAGAGGCCATCTAGTGCACCCATTCTCTCATTCCAGAGATCAAGAAAATGAGGCCCATCTTCTCTAATATTTTGCACATGAATTTACATGCTAAATCTGTGGTGCCCACGGCTATCAGATTTCTTCATTATTTGTTTGCTGGATAAATTGTTTTTAAATTCTTCATTCTTTTCTCCTCAAAAGTATGTAGATTTTTCAAAAGGGAATGTATTATGGGTCCTGCTGTGCAAAGATAAAAGCCTTTAGCATCCATCAGTAAAGGGAGGGAACATTTTATCCCAAGCACTGTGCTGTATTTTTGGTGCAGTTATGTAATCTCTGTCCTGAGATACATCTCTGTTTTTTTCTTTCTTTGTCCTTAGTTACTTAAATAAGAACAAATATCTGACTGTGATTGATGAAGACGCCTTTTTGGGAGTATACAGTGGACCTACCCTGCTGTAAGTAAAACAAAAGGAAGTTAACCTGGTTCAAAATGCTGAAGAGTATTGATGGTAATGATGAGAAGCATTCTTTCTTTCTTTTTTTTTTTTACATTTTTATTGGATATTGAATGATGAATCACTGCTATGCTATGTTGTGCTGAATTACTGTTTAAATTTCAATGTGTTTGTTGTGTTGTTACATCATTTCAGTCATGTATGACTCATCATGACCCCATTTTGGGGGGTTTTGTTGGCAAAGATAGCAGAGTGGTTTGCCATTTCCTCCTCCAACCCATTTTATGGACAGGAAACTGAGGCAAATGAAGTTAAATGACTTTCCTGGGGCACATAGCTAGTGTGTGAGAATGAATCTGAATTCAGGGAGAGGAGTCTTCCTCGTTCCTAGGCCAGGGCTCTATTTGCTGCACCACCTAGCTGTTCAGAAGCACTGTTTCTTCAGGGAGCTATCTTCCTTGGAGAAACTCTGTCCTAGAGTGCTAAGATTGAGAGTTTCTTCCCTGCAGTAGTGCCTGATCAAACCACTATCACTTTCATTAGGAATGGGTTCAACAGGGATCTCTTCCAGATACATACATATCTAGAAGGGTATAAAATTCAGAAAGAGTCTAAAGAGTCTAAATTCAAAAAGAAATAAAGCACCAAGGGGATAAGGGGTGGAGAAAGGTTAAGGGAGGGATCTTTAAAGGGGAGGGTGAGGAATAGATAAAGAGGGATATAGAAGGATGTTTATATTACCAGGAATGGGAGGATAATGGAAGGCTCCTTGCATTGGAGGGTACTGGGGGAGCCATGTAGGTTAAGTAATAGGAGGGCAAGATAGTGGGAAAAGTAAAGTAGAGGAATCAGGAGGGATAGGAAATCAGAGATATGCACAAACATGAAATAAAGATCAGGAGGAGAATTTGTTAAGGAAAAAGGAGCAGGTGTGGTAATCATCACCTCGGACAAGTTAAGGCTAAAACAGATTTAATCAAAAGAGAAAAATAGGGAAACTATACTATGTGTCAGTCTTATTAATTAATGATGTTTTAGACCATTTCAAATAACTAGACAGTGATAAGATTAGGATATTGCTGTGGTATGAGAAATGATGAATTGGTGAACTTGGAAAAATATGGAAAGACTTGGACTTATGAAGGAAGAAGTTAACCACCTGGAGAGAAACAGAGGACAAAAAAGTGTAGTACAGTCTTACACAGAGGCATATGAATGTATTTGTCTATATGTGAGTATAATTATAGATATATAAGTATATGTATATGTTTGTAAATGTACCTATGTATGGGTATATGCATGTGTATATATCTTTGTGTATATATGTTAACATGTATGTGTTATGTGTATACATGTGTGTGCATATATATGTATATATACACACACAAAAATCTGTGCTTAATTGTAACCTTCTGGAGGGTGGGGGGAAAAGAACAACATAAAAAGTGCACAGCAGAGTTACAAGGAACAAAGATGGGCAGCTGTCAACATAATGGGTGGTATTTGTTATATAGGCTTTTTTTGAAATGGAAATTTATTGCTGTATATTTGGAATCCTCTGTACAGTCCACCATGTACATGATAATGCTTTTTTTTCTTTTCTTATTTTGTATACATTTCAGTATTTCAGTTTATATGTTTCTTTTTTTCTTATTGAGTATTTAAATATTTAAAAATTTTCTTTTAAAGAAAAACCCCATGGACATTACTGTCCACAGGGCCACAAAAAATGATGCATGACTGAATAACTAATTACAACAACAACCAGTCATAAAGTGCACGAAGAAGCAGAGCTGGCAGACCTTTGCATCCTACTTCAATTTCCACAGAGGCACAGTAGTACAAAAGAGAACTGAGGTTGCTCACACCTAAATAGTTCATTATAATTTATAAAATTATTATAATGATTCTTTAGTTTCTGCAAATTTTAATTCCATTGTTGTTCTTCTAAAACTGAGATTAGGTCAATGACCAGCTGGTTCACTAGTGAATTATCTGAACCATATATATGTATGTGTATGTATGTGTGTGTGTGTGTGTGTGTAGATTATACATATATATAAATTGTATGTATATATAGATATCTATATGTATCTATATTTTTTTCATTATAAATAAATAGAAAAGACAAAGGAAATATATCTGATGGAAGGATGATTCATAGTTTCTCTTTAGAGAGATGAATAAATATGTTGTCAAAATTGATTGATTCGTGCACTTAAAGGCAATAAAAAACAGCCCACTACAGTGGAAAGCACACACTGAATTTGCAGTGGGAGGAATAGGGCTTTAATTCTAACTATGCTGCTTAGTAACTCTGTGACTTTAGGCAAGTCATCCAGGCCTCAATTTCTCCATTTATATTATATGAGATGGTTGGACCGGATGACCTCTAAGGTCCCTTTCTGCTCTAAATAGACAATGCTATCATTCCTGTAAGAATGAATGAGACTGACAAAAGGAAAATTGGGATAATCTGGCCAAGTTAATGAAGTTTTGGCCATGAAACTGAAGTTCTTAGGGGCATGAGTGGTGTTTTCATTATGGCTATTGATGGAAGGCAAGGAGTGTAGAAGAATCAGGAGGACACAGGAGGTGGTTAGCTGATGAAGATGATGCTAAGGGAAAAAAGGATTTGGCTGTCTAGACAATATTTTATGATACAAGAATGGCATTTATTCATTTGCCTATTTGTTTCTGATCTGGACCTGTGATTTCTTTGATATATAAAGCTCCATGGTGAGAAAATTCCATCTACCAATGCAGATCAGCAACTACTGTGTAGCTGATACAGTCTTAGAGACTTGCCTAGGGCACTGAGAGTTTTATTAACTTTACCAGTACAGCATAGCTAGTATGTGTCGTAAGCTGGATTTGAACCCAGAGTTCTTTCTTATTCTGAGGCTGGCTATCTACCCACTACATTATGCTGTACTTCTAGGAATGACTTTTAGACAAGCATGTAATACATCTGCCACATGTGCAGATCACAAGGTCATAGATTTTGAATGGGAATGGACCTTAGAGGTCAGCTGGTCCAATCTCTTCATTTTATAGATAAGGTAACAGAGGTTCTAAGTTATTCATTAAGGTCAGTGGCCTACCTTAATTCACACAGGTGGTAAGTGGCAAAGCCAAGGTTTGAATCCAGGTCCTCTGACTCCAAATCCAAATTTAGCTTTGTGAGATGCAACCAAAGCAATACTTTGGGGAAAATTTTTTTTATCTCTAAATGCTTACATGAATAAAGCAGAGAAAGAGCAGATCAATTAATTGGGCATGAAATTTAAAAAGCTAGAAAAGAACTAACTAAAAAACTCCAATTAAATACCAAATTAGAAATGCTGAAAATCAAAAGAGAAATTAATAAAATTGAAGATAAGAAAGCTATTGAACAAATAAAATAAATAAAATTAATACCTGGTTTTCTGAAAAAATCCAATTAAAAAGATAAACTTTTGGTTAATCTTATTTTTAAAAAAGAAAGAAGAAAATCAAATTACCAGTATCAAAAATGAAAAGAATAAATTCACCACCAATGAAGAAGAAATTAAAGCAATAATTAGGAACTATTTTTCCCAACTGTATGCAAATAAATCTGACAAACTACTAAGGGAAATTGATAAATATACATAAAAAATACAAATTGCCCAGATTAACAGGAGAGGAAATAAAATATTTAAATAATCCTATTTTAGAAAAAGAAAATGAATAAGTCATCAATGAACTCTTGGAAGAAAAAAATCTCTAGGGTCAGATGGATTGTTAATTCTACCAAGCATTTAAAGAACAAATAATTCCAATACTACATAAACTATTTGGAAAAATAGGTGAAGAAGTTCTACCAAATTCCTTTCATGATGTAAATGTGGTGCTCACACCTAAGCCAGGAAAAGCCAACAAAGAAAAAAGAAAATCATAGACCAACTTCTCTAATGAATATTGGTGCAAAAATTTTAAATAAACTATTAGCAAAGTGATTACAGCAATTTAATACAAGGATAATACACTATGACCAGGTGGGATTTATACTAGGAATGTAGGGTTGCTTCAATATTAAGAAAACTATTAGCATATTTGACCATATCAATAACAAGACCAATAGAAATCATAATTATCTCAATAGATGCAAAAAAAGTTTTTGACAAAGTACAGCATCCATTCCTATTAAAAACACTAGAGAGTATAGTTATTATGGAGTTTTACTTAAAATAATAATAAGTATCTATCTAAAACCACCAGCAAACATTATTTGTAATAGGGATAAGTCAAAAGCCTTCCCAATAAGACAAGGGGTGAAACAAGGATGCCTATTATCACCACTATTGTTCAATACGGTATATCTCTAAATATAACTTTAGTAATGAGAGAAGAAAAAAGAAATCAAAGGAATCAGACTAGGCAGGAAACAAAACTTTCACTCTTTGAAGGTGATGTGGTAGTATACTTAAAGAATCAACTAAAAAACTACTTGAAATAATTAACTTTAGCAAAGCTGAAGGATAGAAAATAAACCCATATAAATCATCAGCATTTCTATATATCAGCAATAAAGTTCAGAGGCAAGAACAGAGAGAGAGAAAAATCCATTTAAAAAACTATAAAATATTTGGGAGTCTACTTGCCATGACAAACACAGGAACTATATGAACACAATTACAAAACATTTTTCATACACATAAAGTCAGATCTAAACAGAAAATATTAATTGTTCATGAGTAGGCAGAACTAATATAATAAAATGACAATTCTAATTTACTTATTAATTTACTTATTCGGTGTCATAACAAACTACCAAAAACTTATTTTACAAAATCAGAAAAAATAATAACAAAATTCATCTGGAAAAACAAATGATCAAGAAAACAAGGCAATTAATGGGGAAAAACAGAAAAGCAAGGTGGTGCAGCCATAACAGATCTAAAATTGTATTCTAAAGCAGCAGTCATGAAAACTATTTGGTACTAGCTAAGAAACAGAGTGGTGGATCAGTGGAATAGATTAAGTACACAAGACACAACAGTAAATGATTATAGTAATCTACTATTTGATAAACTGAAAAACTCAAACTTCTGGGATAAGAACTCACTATTTGACAAAAACTGCTGGGAAAATGAAAATAGTGTGGCAAAAAGTAGGCATAGATCAACATCTCACACCATTTACCAAGATAAGCTCACAATGGGTACATGATTTAGGCATAAAGAGTGATACCATAAGCAAATTAGGAGAGCAAGGAATATTACCTGTCAGATCCATAGAAAAGGAAAGAATTTGTGACCAAACAAGAGATAAAGTACATTATGAAATACAAAATAGATCATTTTGATTACACTAAATGATAAAGTTGTTGCACAAACAAAACCAATGCAACCAAAATTATAGGGAAAGCAGCAAACTGGGGGGAAATTTTACAAGTATCTTTGATAAAAATTTCATTTCTCAAATATATAGAAAAGTGAGTCAAATTTATAAAAATACAAGTCATTTCCCAGTTGATAAATGTTCAAAGGATATGAACAGGCAGTTTTGCAATAAAGAAATTAAAGATATCTATAGTTATATGTGAAAAAAATGCTCTAAACCACTACTAATTAGAGAAATGCCAATTAAAATTACTCCGAGGTACCACCTCACAACTACCGATTGGTTAATATGACAGAAAAGGAAAATGATAAATGTTGGAGAAGATGTGGGAAAATTGGGACACTGATGCATTGTTGGTAGAGTTTTGAACTGATCCAATCATTCTAGAGAACAATTTGGAACTATGCCCAAAGGGCAAACTGTGCACACCTTTTGATCTAGCAGTACCACTACTGGGTCTGTATCCCAAAGATATTATGGAAAGGAGGGAAGGACCTGCATTACAAAAATGTTTATGGCAGCTCTTTTTGTGGTGGCAAAGAATTAGGGACTGAGGAAATGCACATAAATTGGGGAGTGGGTGAACAAGTTGTGATATATGAGTGTAATGGAATACTGCTTTGTGCTATAAGAGGTGATGAGCACGTAGATTTCAGAGAAAACTGGAGAGACTTACATGAACTGATGTTGAATGGAGTGAGCAGAGCCAGGAAAGCATTGCATACAGTAACAGCAACATTATAAGAGGATAAGCTGTGATTGACTTAGTTCTTCCCAGCAATACAATCATTCAAAACAATTCCAGGAGATTCATGATGGAAAATGCTATCCACATCCAAAGAAAGAGTGATGGACTCTTAACGAGGATCAAAGCATATTATTTTCCCTTTTTTGTGTGTGGTTTTTCCCTTTGTTCTGTTTCTTCTTTCACAACATGACTAATGTGGAACTATGTTTATATGATTGCACATTTTTAACCTATATCAGATTTCTTGCTGTCTTGGGGAGGGGGAAATCAGAGGGAAGAGGGAGAAAAAATTTGAAACTTAAAATCTTAGAAGAATGAATGTGGAAAACTATCTTACATTCAAGTGGAAAAAAAATAACTATTTACCAATAAAAAGAAAAGAAAAGGGGTGGGGGGAGGTGGGATACTCTTGTAACAAATATGTAAAGTAAAAAACCACCAAATTCCCAAACTGTACTTGCTAAAGAATCTTTGTCCCTGAATCTGGAGTCTGTCACTTCTTTGTTAGGAAGTGGTAGCATGTTTTATTATTGTTCCTCTAGAATCACGGTTAGTCATGGTGTTGATCAGTACTTTGTCTTTTTTTTTTTTGGAGGGGGGTAGGCAGGACAATTGGGGTTAAGTGACTTGCCCAAGGTCAAGTATCTGAGGACACATTTGAACTCAAGTCCTCCTGACTCCAGGGCCCATGCTCTATTCACTGTGCCACCCAACTGCCCTCCTCCCTTTTTTTTTTTCATTTTATTTTAGACTCACGGGCCAGAACACAAATAGAGAAAAGAAACAAAAACATATCAAACTTATATTCTGGAACTTAAATACAAAGAAATGTGGAAAAACATCTTTTCTTTGCTTCCCTGTAAGTTTTCTTTTGTTCTCTGCCGTGCCCTTTTTTACTTTGTTCTTTTTTCTCTCCTCTCTCCCCCCAGAAGGCTACCATGAAGTTTAGATGTGTTTCTCTACAGCTATAGATATATACATACACATGGACATATATAGACATATACTTTCCCAAGCATATTGATCCTGATCTTTGTTTTTATGTTTGTGCTTATCTGTCGTTTCCTATCCCTCCTGCCTCCTCTATGTCTGTCTGTCCTTATAAAACCCTTATAATCAGTCTTTAGTATGTACCTTATATTTCTCTTGGTCCTCATATGTTGAGTCTTCTATTAAGTTCAGGATTTTTTTTTTTAACAAAGTCTTGAAAATCTGAGAGTTTATCAAATGTCCATTTTTTTTTCATTCAGGATAATACTTAGCTTTATAGGGCATGATATTTTTGGCCAGAGCCCCAGTTCTTTTGCTCTTTGATGTGTTCCAAGCCCTGCAGCCCTTTAATTTCTCTGCTGCTGGGTGTTGTGTAATTCTAATTGTGGCACCATCATATTTAAATTGTTTTAATCTTGATGCTTTTAATATTTTATCCTTGAGTTGGGAGTTTTGGAATTTGACTATGATATTCCTATGAACATTCCTCATAGGATCTTTTTTAAGTAGTGATCAATGGAGTTTTTATATTTCTATTTTTCCCCCATGCTTCCAGGCAATTATAATTATTTCTTGTATTATTGTATCAAGAATCTTTTTTATCATAACTTTCAGTTAGTGTGATTATTTTAATATTTTCTCTTCTTGATCTATTCTCCAAATCTGTTGTTTTTCTCATAAGTTATTTCACTTTGTCTTCTGTTTTTTCATTATTCATATTTTGGTTAATTATTTCTTTATGTCTTATAATTTCACTGACTTCATTTTGCCCAGTTCTAATTTTCTTTTTTTTATTTTTTATTGACTTGTTTGTTTACTTTTAGTTTACAATATTCAGTTCCAGAATCACTTGAGTTTCAGATTTTTTTCCCCTTCCTCCCCACCCCCAACCCCACCATGGTGGCATTCAATCATGTATAGGATCTGCAAACTATATCACATTGTATAATAGTCTGGTTGAATAGGTGTTATAGCCAATGGAGTGAACAATGAGAAAAGAGAAACAAAAACCATTGAAAAGAGTGATAGCATTCATTGCTTCAGTCTCCATTTAACCTCTGATTCTTCTGGATCTTTCTCTGAATGTAGAAATCTCCTTCCGTCCTGAGACTTATAGAGTTGTCTTTTAACTGTGCATTGTTGAGAAGAGTCCAGTTTATCAAAGTTGGTCATCACACATATGATGTATCTGTGACTGTGTACAAATTTTTCCTTGTTCTGCTCCTCTCACTTAGCATCAATTCGTATAAGCTTCTCCAGGTAATTATGAAGTCCATCTCCTTCCCATTTCTTATTGCACAATAATATTCTATCACATTCTTATATCATAACTTGTTCAGCCATTCCCCAATTAATGGGCATCCCTTAAATATCCAGTTTTTTGCCACCACAAAGAGAGCTGCAACAAATATTTTTGTACATATGGGACCTTTTCCCACTTCTATAGTCTCTTTAGGATATAACCCCAAAAGTGGTATTGCTGGGTCAAAGGGTATGCAATTATTTATAGACCTTTGGGCATAGTTCCAGATTGCCCTCCAGAATGGTTGTATCAGTTCACAGCTCCACCAACAATGCATTAGAGTTCCAATTTTTGCACATCCTCTCCAGCACTTGTCATTTTCCTGGTTTGTCATCTTA
>JAQQSW010012350.1:0-12545 GCA_028646575.1 Pseudocheirus occidentalis | reverse complement strand
GTTTAGCGTCCCATTTTATGAGTTTTTTAGCATGTTTGTGTGGGAGCTGTGGTGCTTTGCTGCTTCTACGCCGCCATCTTGGCTCCGCCCTCCTCCCTGGAGAAGGAAATTGCAAACCACTCCAGTATCTTTGCCAAAAAAAATCCCCTAATGGGGTCATGAAAAGTTGGAGACAACTGAAAAGTCTGAGGAACAACAACAAGAACAAAGGGGAGTGAATATGATGGATAAACATTAGATGTGCCTTAGGAAAATCACTGCGGCAGGTGAATACAACATGGACTTAAATACAGAGAGAGGCAAGGCAGGAAAGCCAATTTGAAGGCTGTTACATTATGCCACACATAAGGTGATGAAGGCCTGAACCAAGCTGGTGGCCATATGAGTGGAGACAAGTTTATGCACATCAAAGACTTTATGAATTTAGAAACTATTTGAGTCACCAAAGACTGATTACATGAAGAGTGGAATTGAGGATACCTGAGAATGCAAACCTGGTTAACTGGAAGGATCACGACATCCTCAGCCGCAATGGGGAATTTTGGAAGTAGGGAAGATTTGAGAAGATAATGACTTCTCTTTTGCACATGTTAAGTTTGAGATGTATGTGGAACATCAATATGAAGTTAGGACTTTGAGACCGGAATTCAGGAAAGAGACTAGACTGGATATATAGATATGTGAATCAATGTCTATGAAATGATAATGTAACTTAGGGGAACAGATGAGTTCTTCAAGAGACAATGTGGAGTAAGTAATCAGGGATATCAGGTTTTGTAAGATTTTTTGTGGCATGGACTTTTGTGACAGTCTGGTGAAGCCTTTAGAAATTTTAAAAACCTAAATATTTAAATGCATAAAATAAAATGTTTTGGAGTATAAAGGAAATTAATTATATTGAAACATAATTATGAAAGTCTTGAGTCCTAAGACACCTTGAAATCATATCCCTCAGTGATCAATGGGAAAGAGTTTAAGAAAATTTTGTGTAATTGGATAATAAAAGAGAGCCTAAAACAGTCTTGGAGAACTCTTATAATTAGCTTAGAACTCAAAAATTTCTGACTCCAAGGTCAGGACTTCATTCCCTCTGCCTTTGGGGATGTAGGTGGGAACCATGTCAAACATAATTCCCAAACTCAATAATACATATAGATATTTCCCAAAGTAAATTCTTCATGGAGTCACATGAACCAAAGGGAACGTGGCTTCAAGTATCCATCTAATGACAAGGTGCATCACCTGTTTTGTGTCAAACACTCAACTGGCACTCTAGTGAAGTCTATGGACCCTTCCTCAGAATGATGTATTTAAATTAATAAAATATACAAAATGACAAATAAAACAAATTATGTTGAAAAATTTCTCAAAAGATTAAAAAACAACCTTATGGATCACAGGTTAAGAACCATTGCTTTAGAGTCACCCATCAAAATTAGACCCTGGTCCAACCTGAGTCTAGAACTTGTACGCCCTTAGCCATGGGATACATATGATTTATTTTACCATTTTCAAATACATCATGCTTTTTCAAATGGTAAAACTCAGAAAAAAATTGATTAGAGCTAATGAGAGGAACCATGAGAAAGAAGAGACAAAACAACAAAAGAAAAGGAGAGCAAATAGTATGCTTCCATCTACATTCAAACTCCAAAATTCTTTTTACTGGTTGTGGATAGTACTTTCCATCATAAATCTTTTGGAATTGTCTTAGCTCCTCAAACTGCTGAGAAGAGCTAAGTCTATCAAAGGCAGTCATCATGTTATAATGTACAAAGTTCTGCTGGTTCTGTTTATTTCACTCAGCGTCAGTTCATAGAAATCTTTCCAGGTTTTTCTGAATGTACATGTTCTTTTTGATCAGTTTGCCATCCTTGATCTGGTAGCCCTGATCAGTCTTGTAGATCTTTTTATTGATGCTGGTGTAATTGTGGTAATCCTTCTGACCAGCTCTAGCCACAGAGAGGGCCATGTGAGTAGGATGCCAACCTCCAATACAATACATGCCACCTCACACAGGCCTTATAGTGTTTTTTTTAGGACAGTGTCTTTGTGTGCTAGTATGCTGGTGATGCCTTCATAACCCTTGCCCTTGGTCACTCCAATGACATCAGTCATCTCATCCTTCCCAAACAGTGGACACAGGTGCCTGCTGCTCCAGCTTCTCACAGGCCCAGTACAATTTCTCAGGCATGCTGCTGCCATTCACGTAGATCTCCACCACATGACATTTCTTCTGACTCAGCAGGGGCAGGTAAATTTGGGTGTGGGCAATAACACAGATCACCTGGCAGTACTTTTTTCATGCTGTTGAAGTCTTTTTTCCAGATGTTTCTTGCCATCATCTTTTTTTTTTTTAGAAAACTGCCTTTATTCTATTAGTAGTTGGAAAAAATTAACTGATACAGAAAAAAAGTTTAGTCAGCTGGAGAGGAATGAAAAGTTCAAAGGGAACTTTTGCCACCAATAAAGAGAATTGGTAGCAAGCTCCCCTGGGAGATTAAGGGGATCCACCATTATAAGAGTAAGAAATAAAGAAACATTGCATAGACCAAGATGCTGCGACTTGAATTCAGACAAGTCACTCTGAACCATGGCATTGCCTTGGGTTGGGAACAATTTCTCATTCACTGACCCCAGGCTCCAGAAGACAGAGTGGACACTGGTCTGTGTTGTGCAGAAAAAGAACTGCTAATGGCTGTCATTCACTGAGGAAAATGACAAAAAGGGATTTCAAATGTTTTCCCCTCTGACTTTATGTTCAAATGTACCTTCTCAAAAAAAACAAACCCAAAAGTACTTTCTGTAGGTATAACAAGTATCAGTATTTGTAAATCCAATTATACAAAATATGCTTCTAAGCTGGGGTAGATAGATTAACTTTTTGGTAACATACATCAAGTGGCACTAATTACACAGTAACTCTAGGTAACTAACATGAAACCACAGAACTTTAGCTTTGCCACATCTGTATGGGGACTTACCATCTCTGACTGGTTCCCATTTTCAAATAATTGGATAATACCCCAGAGCTATACCAATAAAAGCCTTGTAAGAGGTCCTGCTCTGCAGTGACTTTGTATGTATTCCCCAGAGGGCCCTGTAGCTTACAGCAACAGGATATAAAAGCAGTTAAAGCCAAATTCATAAAAGTTATCACCCTTTCTCTTTCTAGAAAGAAGCAAGAAGTTAAGAATTCCCTTGAATTAGTGCCAGATGTGCTGGTTGGGAGAATGAAGGTTATTAAGAATAATGCCAGAGGGATGCTGGTGTGCATAGATGTGCTGGACGTAGAGTGTCATTAAACAATCATGGTTGGCTTCTAAATACTGGTAGCAAGAAGATTTCTGATTTGTAAATCTCTTAAAGTAAATTATAGATAAATGAAAAATGCCAGTAATCATACACTAAGATTAATAATCAGTACTTCAAAAATTAACGGAGTTAGGGCTTTCCACTGTGTTTACAAGACAAGGCACCTGAATTTTTTTCTTTCTATGTCTGGCTGCTCTTGTGGCCATTTGAAAAACCTCCCTAATAGACTCCTGGGAGTTCTCTTCATCCCCCCTATAGCATATAGGGCCATGGGCAGAATCATGCAGTTGGACATTATATATAACTTGTTGAATGATGCAAGAAAAACTGGAAATAAGGATGAGTAAGCAGGTACATAAACCCAATAATGCTACCGCTATTCCTATGTAGGTTATAATTTGTTGCGTTTGCCCATGTTATATCCCCCTGAGCTCTCTTAGTCCAATCAACTATATTGTGTGTCAGGATTAGGTCCCCATTAAGATGATTTCTAATTTGGGCTATACCATGTTCTGACTCATTATATTTTTGTTTACAAATACATAAATACATATGCAAAATTCCCATGACTATCTGATTTTGTACAGTGCTAACAGAAGTAGACATAGCAACACTGCTCACAATAGTAGAAATTAAAGTAATTATCCCAACAGTATAAGAAATACACCTCTTTTTTCGATTAAAACCCAATTGGTGATGGATTTGAGCAATAGAATGATCAGCATTCATCAGTAAAACCAGTTTTCACTCTCCACGGGAAGCATAATTATACCTGCTCTTCTTATAACAAATAGGAATTGACCCAAAGAAATATTATCATGACATTTAGAAATCATACAATTAATACATGTGCCATCATAATGCTTATCAACCCTAGTGATTTTTACATTGCTAAGGTTTCCCCACAAGAATCCATAAGCTGTACAAAGGTGTGGTCAATTTTGCTCAAGTATATCCCTTTAGGAGCAAGAGCAGAAAAGACTGTTGTTATTGGAAAAGTGTCCAAACCAAAAAGTTTAGGATACCCTCCATGTCTCTGTTTAATGTTCATATCATTGTGCCAGGAAACTCAGTACTTTCTTTAGATATTCCTGAAACCAATGAGAGCATCCACACAACAAGATTATACTTTCCTTGCATATCTGCCTAATGACCTTTGTATAACTGGGGAGCTAATGCGGCCAAGGACCCTGAAAGTCTTGGCCTACAACATTCAAGTAGTTTTTAGGCAAGAAACCGGCTGGCAGGCAGGCAGGGAGCAGGAGCCGTGCCATCATCATCTTATCACTTTTTTCAGTGTTTGGTGAAGGCTTTCTTCTTGGACTTATTCCAGTTCTTATAGAATAATCGCTTACACTTCTCACTAATGTGCTCAGCAAAGATATTTTTCCAGCTCAGCAGGCCTCATGGGGTTTGGACATAGCCCATGATGACTATAATGACCATAGGTGGTGTCTCCATGGTGGTGTCTTCCTTCTTGTTGACCTTTAAGCCTCTCATAAAGTCAAATATCCTCTTACAGAATGAAATATGAACAACAATAAAACTAGCAGCAGCAACAACAACAAATGGAGACCTATATTGATTCATGTATTTTATGGGAATTTTGAAGATCTTCCCTGCCCTTGGGCCCTTTGATAGGCTTAAGTGGCTCTGAGACCCTTCCTTGAATAGAAAGTATACTCTGCCCCCTAACAGGCTGAATGTGGTCATATGGAGCCTGTGGCAAGAGGCTTGTTCTTCAGGAATGTGCATGACTTATCACTTTGTGATTGAGCCATGGGTCAAGAGGGCTGTGACATTTTCTGATCCAGGAGAAGGCTACATATACCCTGATGTGAGTTTTTCTTTGAGGCTCACTTTGAGAAGAATTGTGTGATTTGGCAAGATGAGACTCTGGGAAGCCATTTAGCCCCCCAGCTTTGAAAAACCCAGATGTTGGTGCTTCCCTTTCTAGTAATTGAATAGGTATGAATGTAATGGTCGGACGGTTGGAAGCCCCTCTGCTGATCTGTTTCTCTGCTTGGAACTTGTTTGTATTTTGTTTGAATTTTCTGAAGTTCAGGGTGCTGACATTTTCCCCTGAACTAGGTAAATAATATGCATTTGATTGATTAAAGTAAGATTGTTAATATATTTTGAGTTGCTTTCTTTTAGAAAAGCAAATCTAAGAACCTGTGCTAGCAGGCATCCTGGGTATGCTAGGGTGCTTGCTGATACAATGCATTATGAAATAAGCAGAAACAGGAGATTAGTGAACAGTAACAGAATACTATTGTAATGATGATCAATGGTAAAAGACTTAGCTACTCTGATTGATACAAAGAGCCAAGAAAATTCTGAAGGATTCATAATGAAAAATGCTTTCTACCTTGAGAGAGAACTTATGAACTCTGAGTGTAAATTGAAGAATATTTTTCATTTTCTTTATTTTTCTTGCTTTTTGTGGCATGACAAATATGAAATTATGTTTTTCATGGTTTCAGATGCATAATTGATTGCTATTATTTTTCTTACCTTCTCAGTGGGTGGAGAAGGGGCTGAAAGGAGGGAGAAAATCTGGAAATCTAAAAATTGTTAATATTAAAAATAAATAATTTAATTAAAAATCAAAACATCAATAACAAAAAGAAACTAGGACCAAGAGAGGTAAAGGAGCGGGGCCAAAGTCCCACAAGTAGTAAGGTGCAGAGGTTGGATTTCAACCCAGGCCTTCTGATACTAGACCCAGTGACTGCATCACACAGCTTTCCTCAAGACCTGAGACACTTCTCATGCAATTTACTAGCAAGGAGATGAAAAATCTACCCAAACTCAATGCTTCCACTTCTTTCAATCCTTGATCCTTTGTAATCTAGCTTTTGATCCCATCAGTCAACTTAAACTAATCTCTCAAAAGTCACTAATTGTCTCAACCAAATGTCATAATGTTCTCACAGTCCTAATTGTTCTTTATCTGCTGCTTTCACTACTGAGGATGCTACTCCTCTCCTGTATACTCTCTCTTCTCTGGGTGACACTACCCTCTCTTAGTTCTTTTTCCCATCTGACTTATCCTTTGTCTCCCTTTCTTGTTTATAACTTGCATCACACCCTCTCAACGTATTGTTTCCTAAGACTCTCTCCACTTTGCCCTCTATACTGTCTGTCTCTGTCTTGGCAACTTCATCAGCTCTTTGGTTTTAACTCTCATTTTTGCAAATGAGACACACATATAAATATTTACATGTTTATAAATCCCCTTAAGTATATGTGCGTAAGTGTATCTATTCAGCCCCAATCTCTTGAGGATTTAGTCCCACAATACGAATTGCCTCATGGACATTACAAATTGAATGCTCCCTCAATGTCAAGATGTCCAAATCTGAACTCAGTACCCTTACTCCCAATCTTCCCTCTTTTGAAACTTCCTTTTTTTTATTACTGCACTACTTTTGATTTGGAGAGGAGTTCACTGACCTTGAGTAGGTTGTATTTAAATGATTCTTTCATCAGAGAAAGACCTGTACGGACTCTGACAAGTTCAATTATTTTCTCAGGCATACTTACCTAAGAGCTTCTCATCAAAGATATGACTGGTACCCTTTCTGTCATTAGAGGAAGTTCCTTTATTGAGAAAATCAGAGAACTTTCTGCGTTTCTTTTTAAACTTTAAATTCTTTTTAAAAGAATTTAAACTTAAAAGAATTTAATTCTTTTAAAAGTTTTTTAAAAAAAACTTTCTTTTTAAAATCTGATTTGGTTGTTGAGTTTCCCTTACATCAGTGTTGTTGTCTTCAGACAAGTCCCAATTTTCCTTTTCATAGGAATAGTTTTCTATTGTTTCTCACTCTTATTTGTGAACATCTCACATCCCTCCTGGACCAATATCCTCCATAAAATATTATTCTGTGAAATCCTTCCTTTTTCCATCCCCCCTTTGAGAACTGCTTTCCCAAAGCCTAGAATCCCTCCTGGACCAATATCCTCCATAAAATATTATTCTGTGAAATCCTTCCTTTTTTCATCCCCCCTTTGAGAACTGCTTTCCCAAAGCCTAGAATGCATGGCAGACTATCTGACTTCCTTTTCCTCACTAACAGAGAAGTGGTCACTTCACCTCAGGTATCCTGCCAATTCTATCATTTTCTTCTTTTTAAGAAGAAGCATATGCACAATAAAAAAATTCATTGTTGTTTCCTCCACTTCTGGGAAACTAATACTATCACTAGGATAAGTCAAGCTCTTTTGCTTTTGGCAGAGAGTTCTCCAGTAGATGTCTGGATGTCATTGTCATATTATGCCTCTGTGCCAGGCCTGTGATATTTTCCCCAGCATCTAAGTATGAAAGGAGGAATAAGGCAGGGCACCAGGTCAGGAAGCAACAGGAATGATCCAAAGGAATGCCTGAATCAGCACAGGGGGCAGGAAAACATGCCATCTGGAAACTGTGTCAACCACTACCCAGATCCAGGTCAAAGATTATGAGTACAAGGAGTGGTTATGAGCATGGACGTTATCTGTGTATCAAGTAAGGAACAAGTCCTGGAAACATAGTTTCATGACTCTGATCCCAGAAGCAGAACAGGGATTTTATTCTGGCCTTAAGGCCAACTTTGAAATCTGAATGGGATAGCCAAAGCAGGTGTTCTAAACCTGTAGTGAACCAACAGTTCTTTCACTTCAAACCTGCAAAACCAACCAGTGGACTAACAATGACTAAGTCTGGTAGTAGTCTACCAAATCTCCTAAGCACACACAAAGCAACTGACCCACTTCTGGGACAATAACTTGTAGAGGTCAGACAAGGAGGGTAGTAAACAGACTTCTCTCTGGATCAAGCCATTTTGGGAGCACTGAAAATTTTTAGACCCCCAGATGAAAGCAGCCACAAAACATAAAAAACAGAAGCTCAGAGCAGAGATCTTCTTCCCCTAAACCAGTTATCAGAGCCCAATACTCAAATAAAGTCCATAGTTAAGAATTAGCTTGAAGAATGACCAAACAAGAAAGAACCTAAAGATAAAGACACCTAAATATAAAGGTAACTAAAGATAAAGAACCTAAAGATAAAGAACTGATGGGATGAGACTGAAATTCAAAACAGAAATAGAGAAGATGGTGATGACTTGAAAACATCTACAAGCAAAGACTGAAAAGAAAACATCCTGTAGCTTGCACACAAGCCTAACAGGAATTATTATAATACTTAAGACAAGGGGCAGCTAGATGGTGCAGTGAATAGAGCACCAGCCCTGTAGTCCAGAGGACCTGAGTTCAAATCCAGCCTCAGACATTTTATACTTACTAGCCATATGACATTGGGCAATTCACTTAGCCCCAATTGCCCTGCTTTCCTCCCTCCAAAAAAGCAAACTAAATAAATAAACAAAAATAATTTTTTTAAAGTTAAGATAAGACTTTAAAAAGAGCTAAGAAATTATACAAAAAAATAAAATGAGATCTATTGGAGAAATAAAAGGAGAAGAGAATAAATACTGTAAAAAGGGGTACAAATATTATGGCAAGAGATAACTCCTTGAGAATTTGAATTGGTGAAATGACTACATTAGACATGATGAAACAATAAAACAAAGTCAAAATTCTAAATATATAGGGAGGGGGGAAACACTAGAAAAAAGGTGGATCAAGAAATGTTTGCAGATCTTTCTCTTATGCCACTGATCTGTTCTGCTTCTCCTCCAACATATCTGGCTGCTTATTCTCAATCTGCATTACTGAATCATTACATATCTCCTGCCCACTAAATATTGGTGTTCTTCAAGGCTCTTTCTTGGACCCTCTTTTCTCTCCACTGCCTTGGAAATCTCACGGGCTTCCATTCTACTCTCTAGCTAAGTGATTTCAGCACTCATGGTTTCAGAGATCATCTGTAAGTAGAAGATGCCCACATCAATATGGCCAGCGCCTATCACTTTTGGACTCCAGGCCCATATTGTCAACTTCTTAGAAATGGATTCTTCTACCTGAATGTTATTTCAGCGTTTCATGTTTAAAATATCCACAATAGAACTGCTTCATTTTAACTCTAAAACTGCCCCTTTCCTCCAAACTTGCCTATTTCTGGTGATAGTCACAAAGTGGTGGGTTGCTTTTGAGGGCACTACCATTCACCCTGATTTACAGACATGGAGTCATTTATCTTTTTTTACTTTCATTCTTTTTTACCATTCCTATCCCATTGGTGATGGTCAAGTGTGTTATATTTAGTCTTCATGGCTCTCACATGCATTTTCTCTTGCCTTTCATTTTATAAATAGTTTGATATCTGTTGTACCATAGTTTCTGACTTCATGCTCGGTCATACGTTTGCTGGGGAACAAATTTATTTGAGAAGTTTAGTCAATGAGGTATAGTAGTGCAGGCACCAGTCACCTTGAATTTTGTCCTGGACTTCCCTGACTCTGGAAGAGAAAGCAAGGCTGATGGATATGCACAAGTCAGCCTCACTGAAATCCAATTTAAAGATAAGACATCACCTTCATTATGTCATTTGTCCCCTCTAAGAACAAAGGATGCCTGACAACAATTTGTACTGCACATGCCCATTGACCCAATTAAGACACACCCTATCTTGCTCTGACTATTATAATTAGCCACTAGTGAGTCACTCACCCAAAATAGCTAATGCAGTAAATCACTCTAATACACAGAGGAGGTGAAATGTGACTGAGAAGTCAAACCAACGCCGAGTTACCTTGGAAAAAAAGTAGAGCTAGCCCAGGACTGTTAGCAAAGAACCTTGGGAATAGCCATGGCCCCTGCTTCCACGTCACTGGCTTTTCTTCTGGACAAAATCAGTCATCATTTAGATGAGAAGCAATCACCATAGTAAAGGAGACAACCTTCCTCAATGCCACCATTTACAACTACTAAATAATTTACAAAAATAAGCAGATAGGTCCAAAATTCTCAGGAGTAGCAAGATTCTCAGCCCTGCAGACTGTTCCTGCTGCTAAGCCAGCTCCCAGTGGCATCAACTCTTGAAGCAACCCCCAAAATCTGCTTTTGTAGGTACTTTATGCATGAGTTCATTTACACTTATGAATGATAATTGTCTGTGATTGCCTCCAACCCATTCTCTTACAGTTTTTTTCTTTTTTACATCTCTGTCCTCTTCATACTTCTTGCACAAATAAGAACAGGCTGATGAAAATAGAATATACTTTCATCCAATATAACATTTTTTCTTCTCCCTTCTCAGACCCCAGTCATAGATTTTTACCTTCCCCCTTTTCCTTAAAAGAATCTCTTTCCAATCTTCACTTTTCCTTCAGAGTTTGTTTTACTTATAACTTATCCTTCACTTAATCTAGCTTTCCTGTTATTTGATAGAAGCTATGAAATCCTGTATAAATCTATTAATTTCTGTCTACCTCAATTCCACAGCTTTAAAACGGGCATAATGGGTACCTACTTCCAAGGGTGGTTGTGAAGACCAAAGGAGACAAAATTTCTAACGTCCTTCACATAGTATCTGATACATGCTTAGTGTTTAGTAAATACTTGTTTCCTGCCTTCTTTCACATTGTTCCTTATCTTAAGAGAAGAAACAAAGGAGAGAGAATAAGGAAGAAAGAGAGAGGAATGGTGAGGTCAGTTTCATAGACACAGATAGGCACCTTCAGTTTCATAGACACGTGGATAAATTCTTCAGTTTTATGAGGATAGGCACCTGGATAGGCACTTCAGTTCAGTTTCATAGGCACCTTAGCTTCATCCCATCACACACCTTGGGTCCCAAAACTTCTCTAACAAAAAAAATTCTGGCTGGAGGACACTGAAAAGAAAACCTCAAGCTGTAAATCTTTCAGTGTTTTTGTCTAAGTTTCTTTGAGACCCACACCATGCAGTCAGTCTGAGAGGTCCTGCCTGACCCATCATCTAAGGAGTTCCATTGCTGCTTCCTGCCTCGGGAGTTCATGCTGGTCTTGAGCCTACATAAAGAGGCCCATGCACTGTCATCCTGACTAGTCCATCTGCAGACTCCATCTGAGCCTGGCCACACTAGAGCTGAGTAAAAGCTACACCACCTTTTCTGGAATGGAAGGCAGAGACCCTCAAGGACCCTGAAAGACTGGGACTGTTTAGTGCCATCCATTCTGCATGGTCCTGTGTTCCTTCAATACCTTGAAGATGATCCATCTTGGCTTTTTAAGAACTTTGCCCTTTGATTATTTATTTGGGAATGTGGTGATGTGTTCTGGGGTCTAATTTGTGACCTAATATTACTCCATCACTTCTTTTTCATGCGAGTTGTCAAAGCCTCCCTCTATAATTTATTTGTAACAACTTGGTTTCTGGGGAAAAAAACTTGCTTGGGGCTGTCATTCCTGTCACCTTGCGAAAGGGAAGCCCCCATACCAATATTGTCATGTCTTTCCAATTTTTGTTATGGTTGTGTTTCTGTCAAAGAGTTAACTCCTTGTGCTAATCAAAGATTTGATATCTTCATAAAGAGAAAGTGAGGGGAGGGGGAGCCAAGCTGGCAGCGTAGAAGCAGCAAAGCACCGCAGGTCCCACACAAACATGCTAAAAACCCATAAAATGGTACTCTAAACAGATTTCAAAGCTCCAAAACTCTCCAAAAGACAGAAAACACATCTGTTGCTACAGGAAGCTCAGCAGGTGGGGCTCTTCACAGCAGTATGGGAACCATGGTCAGCCCAGCTGGAAACCCCAGCCCGGCCAGGCCCCAGGGCATTGGACAGTGCCAAGTCTAAAGGAGAACAGATCAGCTGCACTGGAGGCACAGTTATCACATTTATCAGGCCAGAAGAAAAAAAGGCTAAGAGAAAGGTCAGTGGATTTTGCTAAATTTGGGGGAGAAAAGCGGGTCCGGCCAAACTGCTCCCAGGGCAAGGAAGCAGTGGGAGGCGGCTGTAGCAGCAGGAACAGCTGAGAGCAGCAGCAGCCTCCACTGGGCTGCTTCAGAGCCCTTGGCCTGCAGATAGCAGGGGGGCTGAGGCAATAGTTCAGGGCCAAGGCCTCTTGCGTTGAGAGGCCTAGATCTGGATCGTGGTCTTGAGTGGTGGTCCTGGAGTGCACTTTCAGTGAGCCAAAGCTGGGGGGGGGCTGCAGCACCCCACTAATAGCTCTGTCAGCTGTGAAGGCCCCAGTGATTTGGGACAGAGCTTTCAACCCCCCCCCCCAATCCCCAGGAAGCAGAGTACCACAGAGTTAAAAAACCAAGCAATTAATAGACAGGCCAACATGAGGAAAAGGAAACA
>JAQQSW010012349.1:0-12545 GCA_028646575.1 Pseudocheirus occidentalis | reverse complement strand
CCCCCCCGTGTGATTTTCTTTAAAAAAAATAAAATGCCTATGCTGGAGCCAAATAAAAAAGAAATTCAAAAACTCTTAAGATAATATCTAGCCCTCATTTCTCTCCTATATTCAGTTCTTGTATCACCAATTGCCAACTAGATATTCCCATCTAAGTCTAATCAGCATCTCAAACTCAATGTGTCCAAAATTAGAACACATTTTCTTTCTCCATAAATCCACCCTTTTACTAATTTCCCAATTCCTATTGAGAGGACCATCATCCTTCCAGGCACTCAAGTTTACAACTTCAGATATCCCCTACTCTTACCTCTCCTACATCCCCCACATTCATTTGTCAAGTCTTGCTAATTCTACCTTCACAACATTTTAGTCTCTCTGCTTCCTGATCCGCTACTCTTCAGTCATTATCCATGCAGATCTGAATTAAAAGTTCTTAAAGAATAGTACTGATCATGTCACTCCTAAACTTTAATATTTCCCTATTGCCTTTTGGCTAAAATACAAACTCTCCTGTCTGAGTTTGAAAACACTTCACAATCTTGTTCCAAACTGTCTTCTTGATTAATTTCACATTATTCCTCTTCTATCTATGTATGCTCCAGCCACATGGTCCTACTTTATGCTCTGTGTGTGTGTATAGTATGTATATATATATGTGTGTGTGTATGTATGTATGTATATACACAGATGACATTCCCTTTCTACCCTCTACATCTTTGTACATGCTGTCCCCAGATTCCATAATGTTCTCCCTCCTTACATCCACATTTTGGAATTTCTATTGCCATTCAAATCTTAGCTCAAGTGCCACTTTGGATACAAGACCTTGTCTGATCACCCCATTTGCTCAGGAAAATCACAATGGATTTATTTTGTATGTATTTTGTACTTACTTATCTGTGTGCATGTTGTTTGAGTAAATTTACACACATTATTACTTCCCAAAGTAGAATGTAAGCTCTTTGAGTCCAGGGTCTCTTTATCAGTTACTTTCTTTGTATGCTTGGAACAGTGCCTGGCACATAACAGGTACTTTATGAATTAAATGGATGAAAAGAAATCTAGTATTTTGTTTCAACTTGTAAGCAGTTTCTCTCTTCTTATGAAAATGGCAATGGTAACCCTTCTTACCACCTTGCCAACTTTCTGCCTTGTAATTACCAACACCATTTATTTCCTTATTACTTTTCTGTATGCTATCCTCGATAAGGATAAAAGTATGTGAAGATATTCCATTTATTCCAATAGCCTTCCCCTAGAGAGGATAGCTGCCAATACACTATACTTGAGGCTCTCCAGATAGAAATGTTTCTGACCTAGCAGTTGTGTATAAGTTAATAATTATTACCCTGAATCTTATATAATTATAATAATCAAGTTTGGCCTCTGAGAAGAAGGGAGAAAATGGATCTCCCTCCCTCCCTTTTCTACAGAAGTGAGAGATGATAGGTGTGGAGCATTGCATATACTGTGGAAATGACTAGTGTGTTGGGAAGTTTTGCTGAACTGCTTGGAATCATCTTAGCAGTCAATGAAATTCATGGTATGGTTTACATTTGTAAACCATAGAGGATCCCAGATGCAAACCGTCAGGTAAGTCTCCATCTCACAATTATATGTGAAGGTAGAAACTCCTACTGCCTCACAGACCATCCTTTTATTGTGGAATTTCATGTCAGATTCACAGAATCAAAAACTATCAGTGCTGGAGCGATCCTCAGAGACCACTGGATCCAGTTCAGACCTGAATTGGAATTGTCTTTACAACATCACCAACAAGTTGTTATCCTACACTAGGCTACCTAATTAAAGTAAAACTTGTTGTATATTGCCCTCTCTTTGTCCTCCTTGTGGTATTTCCCTTCTTCTGGTACCCGTCGTTATTATGTTAAACACATTCCTGTAATGATAATGGTAATTTGAAGATCTTCCCTGTCCCCTGATACATGTAAGTGAATTTGAGGACCTTCCTTGATTTGAAAAATAATACTCTGCCCCCTAATAGGTTGAATGTGGTCACATGGAGCCTGTGGTGGGAGGCTTGTTCTTCAGGAACACCCATACTTTGTTACTTTGTGATTGGGCAGTGGGTCATGATGTTGTGGGTTGTGATGTTCTCTGACCCTGGAGAAAACTATAAATACCCTGATGTGAGATTTTGCTTTGGGGCTTGCTTTTTGGAAGAGTTGTGTGATTTCATCAGACGAGACTCTGGACAGCCATTGAGCCCCCTGGCTTTGAAAACCCAGGTGTTGGTGCTTCTCTCTCTGGTAACTAACACTGTATGTGTGTGATGGTCAGACAGCTAGAAGCCCTATCTGTTGGTCTGCTGAATTGTGTTGTTTTCTCTGTATTTTTTGTCTACTTGTAGCTTCTGTTTGTATCCTCTGAAGTTCAGGGTGCTGACTTTTTCCCCTGAACTAGGTAAATGATATACGTTTGATTAAAGTGAGATGGTTAACCACTTTTTGAGTTGCTTTCCTTTAGAAAAGCAGATCAAAGAATCTGTGCTAGCAGCCATCCTGGGTATGTTAGGGTGTTTGCTGCTACAATCCCCCAGCAATAGTCAACCTTCCTGGGGAGCACTCTGAAGCTTTCTTTTCCTATTAGAATTTACCCTGCCTATGCACCAGTCCCCCAGCACACTATTTTCAATTGAGACTGGATAGCACAAAACAATATAGAAAAACATACCAATGATAATAATATAACAAGTGAGCCCAGTCAAATAATCCATTATACAAGAAACGCCTTCTGGAGTCATGGCTGAACCCCCAAAAGAATGACTACAACCAAGGAGAGTTCAAGTGCCGTTAAAAGCCAGTGGATTGAGGCTGTGGAATTGGGGAAGTTGAGTATACCTTTTGCCACTTCACATCATTCAGGAAAGGTGACTGCTATTACTGCCTACTTTAAGTTTGCTACTCTGAGCCTGTTGACCAGACCCCAAAGTTCTCCTTTCCTTTTGGCACTAATGTTGATTGGCAGCCAGAGAGGCTTACAATACTATGGTCTCTCCACTGCACTTTGGACTGTGAGAAATTCACACATTGAATAGAATAGTGTTTTAATAATATTGCCTTCTGAGTATGCTTTAAGTAATACTTAATTCTAATCAGGAACAAAACCCCATACAGAGAAGAAAAAAAAACAAAAACCCAACAGCTGAGACTGGAGAATATCAGAAGATTCATTGTAATCAGCAGCCACTGCAGAGAGAATGCCAAATGAGCCCATCATAGTAGAGTGCTCTGAATTAAGAAGATCATATCTGGTAAGCTCTTAGCCCTAGCCTTCTGTATTCTTAATGGGAGAACAGCTATCATAATGAGGCCATTTGCTGTTGTCTATTCTTAGGCTATATACCCTTCTAACTCAATATAAGGACAGAGTGAGTTGTTAAGACACTTAGGGCCTAACTATCCTGCCACTCATACTTCATGATTCATCATTTTAACATAATTTCAATAATGGCATTTTTTTTACCACTTTCTTGTAACGGAAATTTCTTGAGATCATTATTGTCACCCTAATGATCCTAGCTATTTTAGGATGTCTCAAGGGAAGAAGAGAGGGATATTTATGGTGAAAATAGTTCTTATTTTCTTATCTTATTTTAATATTTACTTTGATAGGATCCATGCAATTAAAATACTGTAAAAGAAGAAGACAGAGCAGAATTAGTAATATCATTCCATTTTAGTATCATTCAAGGAATTGTTCAAATCCATTCAATTCAAGAAACATTAATGAAATGCCTACTAAGTGCTGAGTTTTGTGCTAGACACATATGTGTGTGTATGTTTCCCTTTTTTGAGGATTTTAGATTCTTTTATATGATTAGCTCAAATCCCTAACAAGTAGCTGTGCACTTATTTCATTCTTCCCTATTAGATTATAAATTCCTTGAGGAATTTAGACACAAAAGCAGTGTGTTATCAGTGTCTGAATCCCTATCAACCTTATACACAGCAAATAGCAACTACCAATAAAGAAACTACCCCATCCCAATTCATATCAGCATCTGTTCTGTATCATAACTTTAAAGAGATGTCTAGAACACTGACAGAACACTGACTTCACCCAGATCACAGAATCAGTGGTTCAGAGATAGATCTTGAACCATAGTCCTTCACATTCAAAGGTCACCACTCTATCCACCATGACATACAGTGCCTTCCTACTCTATTGTGGGGGGGGTACTCAAAAACCTCATCACTTTTAGATGGACTTCATCAGAGCCTCCAGGCACGAAAGAGAGACATGGATTAGGAGCAATTCATGTGAAAAATATTTGTGGGTTTTAGCTGATTATAAGCTTATAATGAACAAAGTATAGCATAAACATAAAAAATTAGATGTTGGATTGTAGTAGCTGCAGTATCTAAATCAAGAAAGAAAATAGCCCTATTGTGTTTTCAATAATCAAATTTCCAGTTAAATGAGTCAGAGAAAGTTAAGCAGAAGATGACTAAGCAGGTGAACGGTCTGGAAACCCCGTCAACCAAGGAACAGTTAAAAGTGATGTTCAACTTGGAGATCAGAAGACCTAAGAAGGGACATGAGAGCTTCTACAAATGTATTAGTTTTATGCTTTTAAACAATATAAATAAGACCTAAGGGTAGGAGTTACAGGAAAGTAGATTTTGGCCCCTTGTATGGAAGAACTTATGACCAATTAGTTAGAAGGATCACTTTGTAGCTGATCAATATGGCAAAATTTAGTGTGTACACCTAACTCCATAGACACGTGGGCACCCTTTTCTAAAACAGAACCAGCCACGATCAGCAAAGACTGACTAGTAGTGGAAATTAAAATAGTGACCTATTTTGTTAGGCAGTGATCTTTTTGACTCTGATATTAATTAACCAAACTTGGAAGGATTACCTGTTGTGAATGTTTTAGAGAGGATTCCTATTCCCTCTAGCTCTTAATTTCTATTTCATTTGAAAAATAAAATCTAACTTCTGATTGTAGTTTCAAAGCTCTCCACCAGATGGCAACCATCACATCTCATTTTTAACTGTCCATTTAATCAGCCCCTCCTTACCATCCTTCAACCCACATTCATTCTTCTTACTCTAAGACTTTCCACAAAGCAATGAAGACCTATTCTCAACTTTGGTTTTCCAATTTTCAACAGACAATTCGAATTTTAACCATTGTATAGTCTCACCAGATTGAACAGTATGTTTGTGAAGGGGGGAAAGGTGAACTAAAATACAAAAAACCAGGTGGCACAGCAGATGGAGGGCCAGCCCTGCAGTCAGAAGACATCCTCCCAAGTGCAAACCTGGCCTCTAACATTCACTAGCTGTGTGACCCTGAGCAAATCACTGAATCCTGTTTGCCTCAATTTCCTCATCTGTAAAATGAGCTGGGGAAGGAAATGGGAAACCACTCCAGTATCTTTGCCAAGAATACCCCCAATGGGGTCACAAAGCGTCAGACACAACTGAAGAATGACTGAATAACAACCAAAAAGAACATCAAATTTTGTTTACTAATGAAAGGAACAAGGGGTCTGGATCCTGTGAATTCTGAATATTTTAAAGTCTGAATTCCCTTAACTTAGAGTAACTTCCTCACCTGTTTAAATGTTATCTATCTTTCAAGATCCCATTCCAATTCTACCTTGTACAGGAAGCCTTATTTCCATCTTGCAGTGTTTCTCCTTCTTTAAGTCTCTTTACCATGAAAATGTTCATCTGTACCATTCTTATGCTATTAAACTGGAATGGAAAGATTTTATAGATCATCTAAGCCATCTGATTAAGTTTAGATATTAAAAAAACTGAGGATCAGAAAGTATTAAGTGACTTGCCCAAAGTCACACAGGTATTTACTAACTGAACTGGGAGTGAAATTCAGGTTGTCTGATCTAAAATCCATTATTCATTTCCACTACACTACTTTGCTTTGATCAGCTATTTCTCCAGCTTTACCTCTTTGAGCTTATTACTATGCAGTGTTACATTATTTAAAATTGATGCAAGTATTTCTTTTCCTAAACTACATTACGAGTACCTGAAGTTCAGAGTTTTTAATTGACAGTGTTTGGCATTCCCAGTAGTGGTTAATATACTAAGGTAGAGCATGTAGCAGATACTCAGATATTCAATGACTGAATGAATATGAATAATTGGATGCATTAATAGATGGTTGAGCAGATGAATGCATGAATATCACCCTCCAAAATTCTAATTTCTCACCCAAATATCTCCCCCCTCACCTACCCCAGAGTAGAATTTATAGAAGAAAAAAATAGAGAAATCACATGTAACACAGACTGATGGAATCACAACAAACTTTATTAAATCACTACAAACACATTTTGAGCTTTAAAATCAATGTTGAAAAGCATAAAATAATCTGATGATGGGTGCAGTTTTCCAACTAACATCTAAAAATCTAAGTGTTATAAATAAAAAATTTCAGCATAATTGATTAATGTTAAACTCAGAAGGCAAGAATATGTTCTCATCTGGAACTGAGATTATTGGGCCAGGATACTCCTAAATTGTTGGCAGTTCTTGGCAGGAAGATTATCAATTGCTGGTCTGGAAAGACAAAGGATTGAAAAGGTGATTTGTATGATGAGATTTTAGTTCTCATTCTACAATATAAGTGACATTTATGTAAGTATAAGTGTGAACATAGGTCTTGGGAATTGGAACTTTAATTGTAGAGTTCACAAAAGAGAAGGTGGTTTTTTCATAGCTGAAAATGGTGTGGGGAGTGACACCCTGATACTTGGTCCTACTAAAATTGAAATTAAAATTTTCTACCCAAATGTCCACCCCTTCCCACCGTAGTATGCAATTAATTTGGTGGAAGTTAATTCTCCAAATGAAAATTAACCTAGGTATAACTAAATATTGATAATATAGTAAGGTATTTGAATTTTAAATATTGCATTAAATAAATTCTAATAAATTAATAATTATCACTATACAACCTCCATATAGTACAGCAAGGACTCTGGGCTCACATGGACTAGTTTGGTTCCTGGGGTTTGGCCCCAAAGAGTTAGTTTCTCTCATTGGTTTTTGTCGCCACCCCTATAGCAAAACTCTGGGGAATTTTGTTTTGTTTTTTGGAGGGGGGGAAAGCAGGGCAATTGGGGTTAAGTGACTTGCCCAAGTTCACACAGCTAGTAAGTGATAAGTGTTTGAGGTCAAATTTGAACTCAGGTCTTCCTGATTCCAGGGCCGGTGCTCTATTCACTGAGCCTCCGGGAAATTGTTTTAAATAAAGCTCATGTAGCTTACACATAAGCTCCCCCAGATTTGGACAACAGACTTTGTAAGTTCTGGGCAAATACTCAAGATAGACTCTGGGTATCAGGTATAGAGAGTACAGCCTTCATTTTGCCCACTACAAAAAATTGTACATGATGCAAAGGATGCACAGGAGTTCGTGAAGTTCTTACGTAGTTCATCAGGCTCCCCCAGAAGGCAAAGACACTTGGAAGAGACAATTAAAGAATGTTTCCTCTTCTACTCAGACCTATACCTTCTGAATAACTCATAGCAAAAGCAGGATTATAAAGATCTCTATCTCTTGACCCAAGAACCACTCGCATCCCCATCCCCTCCATGTTGTGGCTTTATTCCGTCAGCTGTAGCTAGTAAGGATTCTCTTCCTTGTCCAAGCACACCATTTGAAGAAGCCTCTAAGACACAGGTTCTTGATCTGGGGTCCTTGGACTTGTTTGGTTAATATTTTGATAGCTATATTTCAAAATAGTGTTTCCTTGGTCCTCTTATGTGTTTAATGCCTTCAAAGATATTATTCTGAGAAGGGGTCCATAGGCTTCCTCAGATTGCCAAAGAGGCCCTTGACACACAAAAAAAGGTTAAAACTCCTATGCTAGGACCCCCGGTTCCCAAATACTTGAACTCATAAACTGTTAGTCTTTCAGGAAGTCTTGAACTGACACAGAGATTTCATTATCAAGAATTCTGATTTCTGAATTGCTCTCAGGAAAGGAAACAGAAAACCAGACAGTTAGAAACTGGAGGTCCAAGAATTCTTCTCTCCAATTTGCCCAGAGAAGCACCAGGCACTTGCTAATTGCTTCTCCTGCAAGCAACTATTTTCTGATCCTCCAAAAAGGGGAAAATTCTTTCTTTTCTACCCCACCCCTAACCCCAATCCCCTCGGTGTACCCTGGTCTGGAACTTCAAGGGAGAGCACATACCAAACCTGGGAGAAAAGAAAAACTGGAGACATCCTACAGCTCACTTTCACAGACTATGAAACTACAAGAAAAAGGCAACTGACTCTGTTTCTTCACTCCCACGCCCAATGGCTTTCTTTTCAACTGTTAATCCTCTTAGAGGCAGCCTCGGTCATTTGGGATAGATCAGAAGAGTTCCCTTTGTCCTCTCAGGCAAGGACTAGGGCACATCTACCTGCATGGGCAGTGCTCTTCTGACAAAGGTCCATGCCTTAACTATACCAAATTAGTTCATGAATCTCAATTATAAGCCACACCCCTGACTGACCTTCTGTATATTAAAAATTATAAGAAATATCGTTTGATTGTATATTATATACACTTATATATCATACAGTTGAAACTGGAAGGGATGACCCCACTATATCAGTCTTGCCATTATGAGATTACCCAAAGCTACAAATTATAAATACTAATATTTTTCTTCATAGTCAAAATTAGCACAGGGTGGCCAGGTCTTTGGACAGAAGGGGGGAGGGGGGAAGGGGGTTGTTGGTATAATCCCTTGACTAGATCCTGGGCTATCACTCCTGACTTGACCCCGCCTTTTCTATGGCTCTTACATCCCTTTCCATGGGCCAGCCTTTCCACCAGGGCAGACTGCTGCCCCCTCCCCCATAGAGCAATTTTTTAAATGAATTTTTATTGCATGGGACACCCTAGTTCAGTAAGTGGTTAGTGGGATCAATCAATAACTAAGTCATTGTATTGCTGCCCTTTCCTTAGTTCCTGTCTTCTGATTCTTCTCTTCACCATATTTTCTAGAACTCTCTTCTATGCTGTGTCCTAAAGCTCTTCTTCTCATATTCCTTCCATCTTCTAGGTCCTCAATAAAACCTAATTTTCTCCTGAAGACTTCACATCTCTTGACACCCTCTCCAAAACGGAAGCTCCTTCTCTGACACAAAGACACGCTGACACAAAGATCCAGAAGGAGAAGTAGGCATACTCCATTCTCCTTATCACCACTCTTTCCGTCTTGCTCACTCAATCAACCAACCTCCTCATTTAAAACGCAACGCACCACATCCTGTCCAGGTCCTTGTCACTTTCATCTACGATCCTCCACTTCACTCTGCTTGCAATCAATTTAGAAGATGGATCAGGTTTCTTCTCTGCCCTGACCTCTTGCCCCAAAAACCTTCCCTTTTCAAACACCCTAGCCTTGCCATCAATTTCTTTCATTCCAATGCCCTCTGTTTCCCATCTATCTCAAATACATGCAGAAGTTGCTACACCTTAGACCAGGGATGGGGAACTTGAGGCCTCAAGGTCATGTATGGTATGCTCCACACCCCTGCCTTACATACTCTATTGCATTCTCCTTAAAAATCCCTGAAATTTCCCCAGGTTGCAGAACACTTAAGTATGACTTTGTTTTTCTATTGTTAATTTTTACTAGAAATGACCTTACTTATAGCTTGTCTCTCTAATATAAAATTAAAAGAACACAACCAACATTATATATGATCCCAAAATAGCCAACTTTTTACTTAACTGGTGAAGAAAAACAGTATCTCGGTAATGGAATCTTCTATCTCTACAGATTATTGTATTTCGTTTTTCTGCCATGATGAAAAATATTTTTAATGGACTGAATTAAATTGTCAAGATAATTGAGTCAAGAGACATCTATAATTTAATGGGGTAAAGTGTTCCAGGATGGTTTATTCAAAGAAATTAGTTGTTTTTCATCATCATTGTCATCTTCATCATCAACAACAACAAAATTGCCTTTGACGTTACTTGCAAATCTTATTTTCCATTATTTCCTGAGAAGCAGGGCAATAAAGCAATATTAGATGCGACATTCATTTAGGTATTACATATGGTAGTGACAGAAGTTAATGATATAAAATCAATCAGTTGTATTAACTTGGGAGGTCCTGCTCTCCCACCAACACTAGTTTTGATCCAAAACTCATGAACTGAACTGTTCTATATGAGTTTTTCCTTTCCTATTTATAACATACTTGCCAAAATGCTAGCTACTTTCTGTGGTGGGTCCCAAATGAGGGAAATGGTGTGATGCTTTTATCTCCATCAGCAGACACAGCTTCCCATGAAACAAATGATGCGTTGCTAAGGCAGCAGTCAATTAAGGCTTTTATTTGTTTTCTTGAAGTCTTATGACTCGACTCTTAATCAAGAACTTCATTGTTTTTAGAAAAAAGAGCCTGAATTCACATTCGAGAGGAGATTATGAAGGAATTTATGAGTAAATAGAGAGCCTGGAAATGCAATTTTTTAAAAATGGAACCAAATGGTGCTATTTTCTCACACTGCAGCTAGATGGCATCTGAAGCAAATGAACAAGGAAACTTCTTCAGTAACTGAAGTCCCACTCTCAGACATGGGCTTCAGACAGACATTTTTGAAGGCATTCTGTGGCATATTAAAAGAAATGTGTGCTATATCCTCAGGTGATTTTTTTTTAAAGCATAGTTTTTCCAGATAACAGGTTGGACATAAAGTATCTTGTAGAAAAAGAATAAAGGATGTTTCAGAGTAGGAAGTAGTTTTAAAAATAACTGCTTTCTCGATGTAAAAATCATATCAATGTAGCCTTTTGTGGCTATCTGGGTGTAGGCTCGAGAAAAGAGATAAAGTCAAAAGAGAAAAATGTGTTTACTCCCTCCTCTGGCCCCCATATTTGGAATATTAGTACTGCTGGTCATATCCGGCCAACATATTTATTCCTCCCATCTGATAGTTCTTATTCCCTAGACATTGCCCTTGACTACTTACCTCCAGTGAGCTTTCCCTATGAATGGAGGAAAGGGAGACAGGGAAGAAGAGGAAAGGGAGGAGGCAAGAAGTAAGTGAGGCCACACGTCACATGTCCCAACAGCTCAGCCTTGTCCCAGACAGTAAAATGTCATTCTGACTCATTTTAGTCTGAAGGGGAAATCCTAGGTCTAATTTAGTCCTGATTTTGAGAAATTTATTCAAATTCAATAAATCAAAATCATAAGATTCCTTCTTCTGTGGATTTAGCACCCAACCAGGGGAAAGTCTGACACTTTGAGGGACCAGTGCTCCAACCCCGGTCCTTTCCATATCACTGTAAACCAAGACCTAACCACTGTTCCTCCCAGTTTCAGTACAATTATTTGAAAATAGGGTAACATAGGTCAACAGTTAGATTGGTTGGATTTCTCTAACCATATAAATAAATTCAAGGCATTTACATAAAAATTAGAAAATTAACTTTACAAGACAGCTTTGGATCAACTTCTCTCCTACTTGGGAAGAGAGAAGAAGAGGTGTATGGCACAGCCTGAAGTCTATTCTCACAAATGTAAGAATGGCAACCATGCTATCATTCATCTGGCCACTGAAAGTGGAGATGATTGCAGCATCTATGCAATGGTCACACAGACTGTTGTGCCTCTCTGCTCAGTTCCCCAGTCTATAGCCTCCCACTTTAACTACCTTTCCATCACCTTGATCAATAAAAATACATACTATTACTATTATCACATTCTAGTGTCACTATTTTTGCTGTAGCTAGGTGCCCTTACAACTGTAATGCTCAGTTCAAAAAGTTCCAAAGAAGTAGCACTCCATCCTGAAAGCTCCCAATGCTCTCCCAGAGTGGGAAGAAAAATGCTATCTGGTTGGAACCACGTCCCTCAGAAATCCTCGCAGCTAGAGCCTGGATCCCCAGAGATCCATTTTCAAGTGTATCAACTCAATGGATTTTTCTGCCCTCCATCTTTAAGACCCTTTCTGATACTATGGAAATGCTTTGGGAGTGGGATGATGGGAGAACTGATGTCTCCGGAACTCTCAAATATACCAGTAGTTTCATTTATATGTCATATAAGACAAAACCTTTACCTGGCAACATTATGGCATCTATGGATATACTAATGCCCTTCTCTGAACATCTGGATTCCTCTCAAGAAATAAGGTAGGGTCTTTGAAATATTTCTTAGGCTAGAAACATCGTATTTATTGACTTTTTCAGTTCTTGTATGTTTTTGCATTTAGTATCATTTTAACCGGAAAAGGGTACAATTTGAGAAAGAAGATGGAGTACTTACTAGCTCTGGATTCAGAGAAACTGGGTTCAGATTCTACCTCCAACATTGCCTACGTGTGTGACCTTAAAGCTAATCACTTAACCTCTCTGTGCTTCAGTTCCTCATCTGTAAAATTAGGGGGTTTGCCTAGGTGGTCCCCAAGGTCCCTTTCAGCTTTGAACACAAGAGCCTATTAACATCACAGACCTTTAACCTGCTGGTGCTTTATTATATCAGAGTCCAATTCAGTTATCTACATTGTATTTATCTA
>JAQQSW010012348.1:0-12546 GCA_028646575.1 Pseudocheirus occidentalis | reverse complement strand
TATCTAGCATTCCAAGTTTTTGAAGGAGAGACAAAATGGGGTTACCCATCCCATATAGAAGAGGCAAGGGTTAACTGCTACGACTTTACTTACAATTACTCTCTTTGAATTTGGCTTAGGGAAGAAATGGCATAAACTCTAAACTTGGAATCATGTCACACAGGAGAGTAGGGGGCATGGGGATGAGAGGGGAGATGATGGAGGGGAAGGCAGGGTCTGGGGGAGGGATGCTGGAAGCACACGCTTCAGCAAAGGGACAAGGAGAGGGTAGAGAACAGAACAAGGGGGGGGAGGGATAGGAAGGAGAGACAGATGATCACTGTCGCAATATGTCCACTATGTAGATGTCCTGTATAATCAAACATCCACAGCCTGTATTGAATTGATTGTCCTTCCAGTGGGGGTGGGTGACAACGGAGGAATGGGAAGAATCTAGAATTTAAAGTTCTGTAATACCTGCAACTAGGAATTAAGATATACAGGGGCTGTGGTATGGAGACCCTCCCTGCCCTACCAGAAAGTTAGAGAGCAGATCAGGGGAGGGGCTTTACAGTGGGACTGCTGTTTTAGGGTTGGGGCAGGGGAAAGATGGAAAGAAAATTTGTAATTCAAAAATCTCACGAAAATGAATGATGTAAACAGGAAAACAAAAAATGTATTTAAAAATCATTTCTGAAATAATCATAGAATAAGCTTGAAGACACATGAAAGATATATGTTAGTTCAATAGCCTTCACTTTATAGGTGAGAAAATGGTGGCAGAGAAAATAAGTGATTAATCCAAAGTCATTCAAATAGTGGCATAGAATCATCTCGAGGTTGCTTATGGCCCTCTGGGTGCTGGAGTGAGGCTCTTTGGCTGAATCCAAACCTCACAGAACTCTTGTTCTTGAGGACTTGAGGACCCAAAGGGTCACCTGTGACCTTGAGGTCGCAGGTTCCAGACCTCTGATAGAATCATCAGTCAACAAACCTTTATTAAAAGCTTATTTGGGGGGGCTAGGTGGCGAAGTGAATAGAGCACTGGCCCTGGAGTCAGGAGACACTTAACACAAAAACTAGCCATGTGACTTTGGGCAAGTCACTTAACCCCAATTGCCCAACCATCCTCCCTCCAATAATGATAATGATAATGATAATAATAATAATAATAATAATAATAATAAAAATATTGAAAGCTTACTCTTGACCACATACTTGTCCTGAGTAGAATTATGGTTCAGATTCATTCTCACAAATGACACAGTGTCCAATTAGGAAATAATATCTATTTTAATTACATACATAGAATAATATACAAAGTCTTAGAGAAACGAAAGCCAAGTCCCACTACACACAGAAACAGGAAGAATATATTATAAGGTAAGCAGAGAAAGGAAAAAGAAAATACCAAGCGGAGAAGCACTAACACCTGACCACACAAACTGGGGAATCCCGGGTACAGCCATCAGGGTTCTGCTCAGGAAGGTCCCAGGCGAGACGTCCCTTCCATGGGTGAGATTCCAATACGGAGATGATGCTGGGGGATTTTTATATGTGTTCTGAACCAAGGTGGCTCTGAGCCAAGAAGTTTGGTGACTGACTCTTCGTATTTCCCTCCACCAAGGAAAGGCTGTGTGTTGCTGCAAGAGTTGATTTATGGCAAGCTTGGGAGAAATAGCCAGTTTCTCCAAGCATAGCTCGGCACCAGGAATGGCTAGTTCCTGAGACGTGATAAATAGCAGCTAAGTTACACAGCATGTCCTTGAAGGCCATCTTAGGGGCAAAATAAACTTACTATAGGGACATGAATTGTCCCTTCAATACTGTGCTAAACGTCAGGAATACAAAGAAAGGAAAATATGTGGTCCCTGCCTTCCAGGAGTTCATAATCTAATGAAGGACACAAAGCAAGGCATTAACAATATATGTGCAAGACAGATATAGGATAAATGGGTAATATTCTCATAGGGAAGACCCTAACAGTCAGGGATAGGATAGGTACAGGGAAATGCTTCTTTGCAGAAGGTGAGATAGGAGTTGAGTTTTGGAAGTCAAGAGGTAAAGATGATGAGGCAGATCATTTTAGGTACGGGAGATGGCCAGTGAAAATGCATGTTGTATATAAGGAACAGGAGGAAGATCAGAGTTACTGGATAATAGAATAAGATAGAAACAAAACTAGAAAGGTCTTGGGAATACCTTGAATATGTGGGGTGAGTGCTAATGAAGAACTGTGAACGATATAAAGGTAGGAGACCTGTGTGATTGGGAGAATAGTGATGTCCTTGACAGTAATAGGTATGTTACAAAGAGGGGATAGTTTTCAGGAAAAGATGCTGAATTTCATTTGGGACATGTTGAGTTTGAGATCAAACAGTTAAGTATTTGTTAAGTGAGAGATTTATGAGACATCCAGCTCAGAATGTCCAATAGGTAATTGGTGATTGAGACTGGAAGTCAGGAGAGAGTTAAGGGATGGATAAATAGATCTGGCATTCCAAGTTTTTGAAGCCCAAACCAATTATTTCTATTAGATCATAATATCTCCCATACCAAAGAGAAGTAAATTGGAAGAAATGTAGGGAAAACAGTTGAAATACAGCCAACTTTTTAATTGTTAATAAGTATAGTGTATCCCAAAGATTTAATAGCTTAAAACTACATTAGTCATTTTGGAATACCCTGTGTATTTCTCCTTCTCTCTCTCTCTCTCTCTCTGTTTCTCTCTCTCTCTCTCTCTCTCTTTCTCTCTCTCTCTCTCTCTCTCTCTCTCTCTCTCTCTCTCTCTCTCTCTCTCTCTCTCTCTCTCTCTCTCTCTCTCTCTCTCTCTCTCTCTCTGTTTCTCTCTCTCTGTCTCTGTCTGTCTGTCTGTCTCTCCCTCTGTCTCTCTCTCTGTCTCTCTCTGTCTCTGTCTCTGTCTCTGTCTCTCTCTCTCTCTGTGTCTCTCTCTCTCTCTCTCTCCCTCTCTCTCTTTCTCTCTCTCTCGATCAGTGGTTCTCAACCTTCCTAATGCCATGAGCCTTTAATGCAGTTTCTCATGTTGTGGTGACCCCCATCATAAAATTATTTTCATTGCTACTTCATAAGTGTAATTTTGCTACTGTTATGAATCTATATGATATGAAGGATGTATTTTTATTGTTACAAATTTAATATAACCCACAGGGTGAGAACCACTGAAGATGTACACACACATATGTACCTATGTACATATGTACCTATGATGTTGATCTTAATTCCTAACATTATGCATTATAATGAGCACAACTTTCTAATACCTAATATATCAAAATCATAATAATGTTATGATGATATTAACAACAACTTAAATTTGTGTTGTACTTTATAGTTTCCAAAGTGTTTTCATATGCGATTGTGTAGAATATCAGACTATGCCATTTGTCACTGATCTATGGGAGAAAAGAAACCTCATCTCAGTGGAGGAATACTAAAAGTTCACACGAGGGGGAAAAGTAAAAAGACTGATTACAGGTTTAAATAACTCTTCTGTATAGTTCTGGACAGCTGCTGCTTTCATTTAGCTTGATGGCCACTTTCTTTGTTGTTTTTTTTTAGTACTAGGGGTGATGATGTGGTATGAAGATATCTTGTGCACTTATACCAACAATAAAGATTTGTTGAATCCTTAAAAGTGATAGTGGTACAAGTGGGCTGAAAATTCTGCAGCTTCATCAAATATCTAGCTTTCCTCCTCCCCCCTTGCTTCCATAGAGTTCTGGGACAAACTTTGTGAAACTGGCACTTGTGTCATGATTCTGCATCACAGAAATCTAGAACCAAAGGGGATTTTACCAGTTATCTTGTTCAACTTCTTTCAACTTAGATCTGAGACAAAAAATGAGGCTTGGAGAGTTTATGTGACTTGCCTACACTTGCACAATGAACAGCAAGGGACAGAAAGATGGTGGGATGACAGTTCTTTGACTCCCAGAACACCTTTCTATCTACTGATGCCTTCCCAGGCTGAAAAGTGACATCACACAAGAGAAAGAGCTAGCTAGCCTGGGGTTGTGGAGAGCTGGCCTTGATTCTCCAGGTAGAGATATCCACTAGGCAGTGAGAAAAGTGGGACTGGAATTCAATAGGAGATACTTCCTGGGATGCACATTTATTAGTAATCTATAAAAGGATGATAAATATAGATTTTATATATATATATAAACATATATGCATATATGTATATATGTATGTATGTTTCATAACCCATGCAAACAGATGAAATTTATAATACTATAGAAAGGTCATACATACAAGGCACAGAAGAAAGTTTACATTAGCTGTACGGTGCTTGGAAGGAACATGAATTTAGCCACATGTGATGCAGTGCAATGTAATATGATACAAATACAGTATAACACACATTTATTTAGCATATGCCATATGCCAGGTACTGTGTGAAGCACTGGGATTACAAATAAGAAGATGGATCCTGCCTTCCAGGAGCTTACAATCTAATGGGGACAGACAACCCACAAAATGAAGCTGAAAAGGGTGGGGCAGAGGATATTTTATATACTGTAATGAAGATGGTGGAATTGAAACCAAAAAGTGCAGATGGAGGGAAATTAAGAGTTGAGTGAGCTCTTGGGCCCTCTTTACATTGAGGCTTGGGGAAGATTTCTTTTGCTCCATTCCCCACCCCCCCAGTCTTCTACTCAGGGGGACAAAAATAACTGAGGGTGCTGATGAGGCATGAGTACCAAAGTTGAGGTAATTTTTGATGATGAGCTTTCTGGTGATGATTTTTTTCTGGAGGGACATAATAATGTTGGGGTCAAAAGCAAGCAGTGCAGCTGGAGGCAAATGAGGAAGGCTTCAACACATGCTCCAAACAAGAAGCTGATACAAAGTGAAATGGGAGCAATCTCAACCAGAATGGAGAACAGGAGAAATTTTGCAAACTTATGTTGAGAGTATGAAGTTTTTATCTTTCTGCCTAAGCCCTGTGATTGTTATCTGTGTTCCAATGAAGGCTGATTTCTCTCCTGGAGGAAAAGATGAAAAGACTCAAGGGATATTTTGCCAACCTTAAGGTTCTTCGGGATAATGTATTGTTCTTAAGGAAATAGAAGCAAGGCTTCAATGGGGTTTTAGTGTGCGAAGAGGTGCAGGAGGGAAGATTTATCTTCTGTTGGAGAGTTGAAAAGTAGAAAGCTGTTACACAAAAAAGGAAGCAAATTAAAAGGACAGCTAACTTGACATGAGAAAAAATCAACTTACATTTGGGACTCTTCCCGAAAAAGAAGGAGCCAGATGCTCTGAGGAGGAAGCATCTACTTATCTTCTAAGAAATGATATAGTAGAGCCACAGAAGCTTTGAGGTGAGATGTAATTCAGTAAGGACCAGAGAATTTGGATTGTAGATTTGGGGGAGAATTGAAGAGTAGTGGGGTTTGGCGATTCCCTGCTCAAGGGTTCTGAGGGCATCTGTCAATTTGACAATGACAATAGAGAGGTCTATTTTCTTTTCCTAGGCATCTACTCAAGACATAACAGAGGACCTTCTAAGAATGATCAAAACAGATTACTATTGCTCACTTCTGGTGATTCCCATGAGCACATATGATACTGGCAGAATTAACCTTAGAAGTATTGGTGAAGACTACGAAATCTTGGATAAGGAAGTTCAGATGATGGGGCACAGGTGATGTTTTCCTCACTGTTGTCCATTGAAGTCATATAGTATAGAAGGGAAAATTTTAATTGGGATGTGAACATGGTTTCTGAGTACAGTGAAAGTGCACAGGATATTTGATACTGTAGTATAACCTCATGTAAAAAACATTTGGAAAGTGACCCTCAAAAAACACACTAAGAAGTTGGTTTCTGAGAATGAGATTTGGGTTTCTAGACCATGGTTTAAGATATAAAAATGACAGATTCCTGACCAGGGTTGGAGTATAAGCAGCAAAAGTTGATTATATGTATGTATGTATACACACATATATATGGTTTGCAAAACTAATTTTTAAAAAAGGGATTAAGCCCAAATGGAATGAGAAGGGAGAGGACTATCTATGTTATCACCAAGCTAAATTACCCTAGAAAATAGGTACAATGAACAAAGAATAGCAGTTGAGCTGCTCATTGTCTCAGTCCATTAGTGTCTCCTAATGATCTGCACTTGGTCCTGAACTTGTTAACACTTTTGTAAGTAACTCTGACAAATGCATAAAAAAGATTGCTTGTTAGATTTGAAGATGACCTAAAACATGGGAAAATAACTGAAATATTGGGTGATGGATCTAGGATCCAAAAAGATCTTGGCAGGCAAAAACATTGAACTGAATCTAGTAAAATTAAATTTACTTGGGGTAATTATAAAGTATAACTGTCAACTTTAAAAATTAACTTCACAAATACAAGAAGAGGGAGCCATGGTTAGAAAGCAGTTGATCTAAAAAACTAATGACTTAAATGAGCCATCACAGTGTGATGTGATAGCCAAAAAGACAAATGTAATCCTAGGGTTTAAGGGAGGGGGGGGTGGCATCCAGAAACAAGAGGTGATAGTCCCACTGTATTTTACCCTGGTCGGGTGACATTTTTTCTTGGTGCCAAAAGACAGGAAGTATGTTATAATCTTGACAATATCCAGGATGATTCAGAATCTTGAGTCTACTTCATGTGAGGATCATTTGAAGGAACTGGAGAAGGGAAGACCTGGGATGATGAGATAACTGTGTTCACGTATTTGCTAGGCCATTGGGTGGAAGAGTGGCTTACTTATTCTGTTTTGTCTCAGAGGATAGAACTAGGAACAACTTAAAAGTGGAAAAGGGATAAGTTTAAGTTCTATATCAGAGAAAAAATAGAAACTTCCTAAAAATTAGAGCTTGCTAAAAGTAGTGGTAACATAAAGTGATTCTGCTGTGACAGAGCTATGTAAAATTGTGTCATAAAATCATAGGCCTTATGGGGGAAGTGCTATTAGAGCTACAGCACTCAAAAACTTCAGTGACAATTTTTTAAAAAAAATTATAGGAATCTAATAAAATGGCAATGCAGTTTTATATATGTAAAATTGTTAAGAAATGCATAATACTATGATAAATAATGGTGGTGTCCTCAGCTGTGGGCTGTTATTTGGCCTGAACCTCAGTTCCTACAGCCAAGGAAAATGGAATATGAATAGTGTTTGAGTGTGGACTGATCTTCCACCACCAAAAGCTCCTAATGCATCATAAGATAGATGAGTAATATGGTACTTTACCTTGCCAAAGAAATTGGTAGTAGGCACTCACACTCAGTCCCAAGGGAAGTCATGGCAGCCACACATGAAGATATCAATTGTGGGATCTGGGTCACTGCCCATACCAGCCCCAGTAAGGAGCATTGCTAGAATCACCCTATGACCAGAAAGGGATGCCTTTGTGGCCTCTTCCCTGAGGTACCCTAGGTTACTTCTCCCATACATGATGGATCCATTTCTGTTTGACCATCTCTGACTAGGCAGCTTGTTGAAGTGTGGATGTGGGGATCAGAGGGGTCAGGTAATCATCCCTTCTCTTCTAGGGTGAGTAGGAGATACACTGGGAGCCTCCCTGTCTTTCCTTTCCCAAGGCCCCACCTCTTATTTCCCTAAGTGTTCCCCACCATTCCCATCCCTCAGTAGCTCTCACCACATCATGGGTAGAGGAAGATGACTTCTCCAGCACTCTCTCCAAGTTGGAGCCTAGTATCTCTTCTTCCTATAGCCCCTATGGAATGGCAGGAGCACCTCTACTATCCATACAGGTCACCTTCTTGCTGCGTGTGGGAACAGTGGTACAGTTTTCCTCAGTGATGAAATTTCCTTATGCTTAAAACAAATCCCTAATGCATCAATCACATTGTAGCAAATTTCTGTTTTCAAAACAAAGTGTTATAGCAGAATTGACTGTATATACTACCTCACTGGAGACTTTCAAACAGACTAGCTGACCGTTTGACAAATATATTAGGCTTAGGAGATAGAGTATGGTCAGTTGGATTGGTTGATGGCAAATGAAGTCTTTTTCAACTATAAAGTTATGTTATTCTGGGAAATGAGAGACTTTGCAATTCTTCAAGTGTTATATAAAACTAAATTGTCTTAACTCTGCAATTAGTCACCTGTGTGACCTTGGGCAACCAACTTCATCTGTCAAATGAGTATATTAGATGAGATGATTTTATCTAAAGTTCTCTTCTAGTTCTAAAATTCTATGAATCCATGAGTCATCTGGTGCATAAGTTGAGTCATAGGTATGTTTCATGTGTCAAAGTAATTCTGCACCTAGCAAACAGGTGCTAAATGAAATTATTCTGTATTACAAAAATGCTGGTTTTGACTAGTTTACATGCTCGATGTTGTAAATGACTAGAACACCTATTCTTTGCTGTGTATTCAACTACAAGATATGACATGCAAAAACTACCAAGTGGGGAGGTAAGTTGAAATCCACAAAAGGTTTTGAAATATAAAATATGTAAAAGCTAACTTTCAGATGCCAAAGAATTATATAAACACAAACCACTTCTCAAGTGAGAACCTGCAAGACAAGTTTCCCTCCAGAGGAACTAGTCATAGCTCCTTAAGGTCCTTGGGGAGATAGACAATGGGATAAAGAAAGCACCAGTTTTCCCCTTTAGTTCCAATATTTATTAGGTCAGAAGAAAAAGAAATGGAAGGTACGACCAAAAGGGATTCAAGTTGCTAATTAATGTTAGGTAGTATGGTGCAATGGAAAAACTATGGAACCAGAAGTGGAAGATCTTGGAAATGAGGCCTAGAAGCTGCCCCTCAGTACTTATGTAACCTTGGGCAAGTTATTTATCTTCTCTGGACCTAATTTTCCTCATCTATAAATTGAGAGAATTAATTGACTGGCATTTATCGAGCATCTACTATGTGCCAGGAATTGCGCTAAGCTTTGAGGATACAAAAAAGGAAAAAACACCATCGGCTCACAGCCTAATAGGGGAGAGAACATGCAAACAACCATATATAACCAAGCTATGCACAAGATAAATTGGAGATATTCTCAGAGGGAAGAACAAAGTCCGATTAAGGATTCTTCAAAAGATTTCTTGCAGAAGGTGGAAATTTAGCTGAGATTTGAAGGAAGTCAGGGAGGTTACAAGGTAGACATGAGTAGGGTGAGCATTTCAGGCATGGTGGATGACCAGTGAAAATTCCTGGAGTTAGGAGATGGTGTCTTTGTTTGAGATGCAGCAAGGAGGGCAATGTCACTAGATCAGAGGTTCTTAACTTATTGTGTGTGTCAAGGACCTGTGTGGGCAGTCTGGTGGACCCCCTCTCAGAATGATGTTTTTAAATGCATGGTTGGTTGATTGTTATCCTTCATACTTGAAGAAGACCCAAATGACATCACTATGTTGGGGTCAAGGTGTAACATGTCCAACTGTGGCTGATCAGACCAATACAAGCTCAGAAAATTCTACCACAGATTGGGCACAAATAGTCTATGTGAACATTTGGAGTGGAGATATCTGTAAATTAAATGCATAAAATAAAATATCTAAGATTAAAAAGGAAACAAGTTACATTGAAATACGGTTATCAAAATATTAAAAAGAACAAGTTCTTTGGACCTTAGATTAAGAGCCCCTGGGTTTGTTGTTGTTCAGTAGAGTCTGACTCTACACAACCCTGTGGACCATGGGGTTTTCTTGGTAAAGATACTGGAGTGGTTTTTCATCTTCAGTGGATTAAGGCAAACAGATTAATAGATTTGCCCAGGGTCACACAGCTAGTAAGTGAGAATGGATTTAAATTTAGGTCTTCATTATTTGGGACTCAACACTCTACCACTGGGCTACCTAGATGCCTCTTAACAGGAGTTAATGTTGGAGTAGTTTGCCATTTCTTTCCCCAGATCATTTTACAGAATTTGCTTGCCATTGGTATTATTTTCAAGAATCACAATGAGGAATCAGAGGAGGACTTTCATGGAGGCATTGAAATCAATCTTATCAAAATGTAAATCGTTTCCTTTTTTAAGGTTTTGTTTGGAAAGCTGTTCCATATTTTATTTGCTCACTCAATCATTTGTATTTATGGAAAGTATGAAGTTGAAAATTTAAGAAAAAATTAAAAGCAACTAAAATATAAATTTATGAAAGAGACCAAAACATTGCAATATGGCTTAATTATTTTAGCTCTGGCAATAGACACTTAGCCAGGTCACAGAAAATCACCGGACCAAAGAGTGTGCTCATTCTTGTTAAAATATGCCAGTCAATGTTTATAGTGCCTTTGTGTGTGGGTATGCAGGTGGGCAATATGTGAGATGGATGTGCATGTATATATGTATGCAGGTGTCTATGTGTATGTGCATTTTTGTACGAATGAGTATGCATGCATATCCTCATGCGTTTTTATGTGCATGTGCGTGAGAATCAATTTGTTTTTTTAAAGGTTCTCTTTAGAATTATCTTCAGCTTCAATAAAACAGATTTCTTGAAAAAGCCATGACTGCATTAAACAAACCTTTTCCTACAATAAATTTGGAGCTAAAAGGGGATTTTGAAATCATTAAATCCAATGCTTCCATTTCACAGCTGAGGAAACTAAGGCAACTTTAAAGAGGTGCCTTAGGGTCATAAACTTGCCCAGGGTCATAAAGGTGGTGTATGAGATGGGATTTGAACCCAGGTCTTCCTAATTCTGTGTTTAGGGCCCTACTAACTATTATCTGATATCCTGGGACCAACTATAGATGTGAAAGAATAAGCCAAATGCCCATGTATCACTAGAACTAACTGTTTCTTTGAGGTGCACAGGACTAGACACAGATCCCTCCTGGTCAAGTATTCTTGTGGCTGATGACTATTAGAAACTGGCATGGCTGGAAAAAGCTGATTTTTAACAGTCCTAAAAGAGCTGATGATTGTGATGTTCAAGCGAGAAAACAGAACAGCACTTCACATTCAATTGATGAATCAACAAGTTTTTGCTAAGGTACCTACTGTGTGTGCCAGGCACTGTGCTAGACTGAAGAAAACATCCTTATTTTCAAGGTGCTACACAAATTGAGGGAATTAGGGGAATTAAGAAGATCCTTTAGGTACACTTTGTGCTGAGCTGCTCTGGACCTGCTTCTCCAGGAATGAGTTCACATCCAATAATATGTAATGGTAATGGAATTTGGAGATGCCCCTGAATTGGCTTGGTTTAATTACTTTCTGTCCTTGGGTGAGGAAACTCTGCCCTTTTTGTACTCTGTGATTGACCAAATGAATGTACTTTGTTTATTATTGGAAACTGATCTCCATTTGAGAAGAGGCTTTGACTGACTAAATTAATGTACTGCCTAGCAGTGAAGTAGTACCTGGATTGAATTGAGAACTTACTTGAATGAGTTGTACTGTATTTTGATTTTCTCTGTTCTGTAAATGTTTGCTGAATAAATCAGGTTTACTATGCTGGTAATCCGAACCTTGGAAGTTGCTTTTATTTGGCATTACATCATGCTAGTCTCAGATATGGAATAACATGAGGAAGAGTTCTCTTTGCCTCTCAAAAGCTGGCTTTGCATCATAGCATATGCATAGTTTGATAGTATTGTGATGATGTAGACCAGCTAAAATCTATGGTAACTGGTGTGTATGAGTGTGTGTGTGCCTGTGTGCATGGGTGTGTATGTGTGTGTGTGTGTGTGTGTGTGTGTGTGTGCTTTCCCAAAAGAAAAGGGGTTGGAAGAAATGCCATTGGCTGATCAATCAATCAGCAAGCATTTATTGAGCACCTCCTAAATGTCAGGCACAGTGTGGATGTAAACTCAAAGAATGAAACAATTCCTGTTCTCAAGGAGCTTACATCCTAATGGAAGCATAGATTCTAACTAACAAAATGAGGAACAGGAGGAATTTTCTTTTAATAGAAGTAGAGAAAATTGAAATATAGTATGGCAGAAACTGGGCATAGATCATTATTTAAAGCCATACACCAGCCAAGTCAAGTCTAAATGGGTGCACGATCTAGGGATAAAGGCTGATACTGTAAACAATCTGGGGAAGCAAGGAATAGGTTCCCTGTCAGATATATGGAGTAGGGAAGACCTTATGACCAAAGAAGAGTTGGAGAGCATTATAAAATGCAAAATGGATAATCTTGATTACATTAAATTGAAAAGTTTCTGTACAAACAAAGCCAATGTAACCAAGATTAAGAGGGAAGTGGGATATTTACAACCAGTGTCTCTGATGAAGGCCTCCTTTCTAAAATATACAGGGAATTAAATAAAATTTACAAGAATACAAGTCATTCCCCAATTGATAAGTGGTCAAAGGATATGAACAGGCAATTTTCAGAGGTAGAAATTAAAGATATTTATAAGCATATGAAAAAATGCTCTAAATCACTATCGATTCAAGAAATGCAAATCAAAAAAACTTTGAGGTACCACATCTCACCAGCTGGATTGGCTAAGATGACAAAACAGGAAAATGACAAATGCTGGAGAGGATGTGGAAAAGTTGGAACAATAATGCATTGTTGGTTGAGCTGTGAACTGATATAACCATTCTGGAGAGCAATCTGGAACTATGCCCAAAGGG
>JAQQSW010012347.1:0-12546 GCA_028646575.1 Pseudocheirus occidentalis | reverse complement strand
GAGGACTTTCAAGCATTCTTGACAAAAAAAACCAGAATTGAATAGAAAATCTGACATTCAAATACAAGAAGCATGAGAAGGTAAACAGGGAAAAGAAATCATAAGGAATTTATCAAAGTTGAACTATTTACATGCCTACATGGAAAAATAATTATAACTTATGAAACTTTTCTCAGTATGAGGATAGTTAAAGGGAACATAAATGTATTTATGTATGTATACATACATATGTCTATATATGAGAGGGTATATATGTATATGATACATATGTGAGTGTGTGTATATATGTCTACAGCAGCAGTTCTCAACCTGTGGGTCACGACCCCTTTGGGGGTCAAACAACCGTTTCACAGGGGTCACCATCTATCCAAATCTAGACGGGTCTGCCTACATCCGGATAACGCCCACATATGAGTATTAAAGGGTCGCAGCATTAGGAAATTTGAGAACCACTGGTCTATAGGTATACACAGACAGAGGGCAAAGGATCAACTGAATAGGAAGGGATGATATTTAAAAGCTGAAATTGAGAGGTGAGAGAGGAATATAAGGAGAGAAGATGGGGAGAGACAGAATGGGGTAAATTATCTCATACAGAAGAAGCAAGGGATAACTGTTATAATGGAGGGGAAGAACAGGAAGGCAAAAGGGAATGGCTCAACCTTACTCTTATTGAATTTGGTTTAGGAAGGGGATGACATACACTCTGAATTGGGTATCTTGCCCTACAGGACAGTAGGGGGAAAGGGGATGAGAGGGGGAAATGATGGATGGGAGGGCAGGTTGGGTGGGGGAGGGTAGTTGGAGGTACACACTTTTGTAAAAGAACAGGGACAAAGTAGAGAATAGAACAAGTTGGGGGGAGGGGAATAGGATGGAGGGAAATATAGTCAGTCTTTCACAATATATCCACTATGGAAAAATTTTTCGTAACTACACGTGTACAACCTATATTGAATTGTTTATCTTCCCAGTAAGGGTGGGAGATGAGGGAGGAAGGGAAAGAATCTAGAATTTAAAGTTTTAAAATCAAATGTTTATATACATATATATAGATAGATAGATAGATACACACACACACAAACACATATATATTGTTTACATATTATTATTTACATGCAAGTGGGAAATAAGATATACAGGCACTGGGGTATGGAGATCTATCTTGCCCTACCAGGAAGTCAGAGGGGGAATGGGGGAGGATATAGGAGAGAGCAGATTAGGGTAAGGGGTATTCAGTGGGATTGCTGTTTTGGGGTAGGGGAAAGATGGGGAGAAAATTTGTAACTCAAAATCTTTTGGAAATGAATGATGTAAACTAAAAATAAACACAAAAGTTAATTTAAAAAAAAGAAGAGCCAGTGGACTCAAGAGGGGAGATAGAACCATTTTTTTTTACCCTTCTTTATTTTTTTCTGGAGAGGAGAGGGGAGCAACATGACTAATGCAGAAATCTGTTTTGTGTGACTCTACATATTTGTGACAGATTTTATTTCTTTTGCCTTCTCATTGAGTGAGAAGTGGAAGGAGAGAATTGGGAACTGGAAAAAAAAGTCTCTGTTTAAAAGAAAAAATGAAAGTACAAAAACATTTTAAGAGTCATTCATATCTTAAATCCATTATTTTAATGGGATTGCTTGCCTGATGAAAGCTAGCAGAAGGCAGCTGCTGACAAGTAACTGGAATTCTGAATGGGGGAAAGGGCTACATCCAGAGCTGGGTACCTTTGGAAAGACAGAAAGCCAGTTAGGAGCAATAAGTGCTTGGGTAGCAAGATTTAAAGGGGGTGAGAGAGTGTTCTTGATTTCTGAGAAGGCTATAGAAGAGGCCATAAGATAGTCAAGTTACATTACATTTCAGGAAAAGCACTTGATTTGGAGAGAGGATCTATGTTTAAATACCCAGCTCTGCCATGTCCCAAGCAACTCACTGAACCTTAATTCCAACTCAACTGTAAAATGAAAGGATTAGACTTGATCAACAGTAAGGTACCTTCTAACTCTAAATCTATGCTCCTATGACCTCTACACTACAAAACCACCCCAGCAATCCCTAGAAATGAAAAGTATCCCCTATCTCTCCATAGGTCTTATATCTATAAATAAAAAACAAGTCTTTTCTTCTGTACTTTAAAAATCAAAAAGCCTTGCTTTAAGACAACTCTATGAAGTTAAAAGACAAAGATATTAAATAAAAGACAAAGATAGGAAATGACTTTACCAAGTCACATGAGTATTAGATAAGGAATTAGATAAGAAAAAAGTCACTTCTCACTCCAAATCAGTCTTCTTTCAACTATGACTTTTCACTGATCCCTCTCTATTATTTTATACTCAAGAAATATTTGATGAACTGAATAACTGGAACTACAGAGTGAACTGGACATATAACTAAATTGTGTTTACCTACTGAAACCAATTTGGAAATGGTAATTGTTACAGATAGTAAAATATAAGTAATACAGGGACCTTTTAACTATCAAGAATTTTCTCATTCCATGCTAATTTCATCTTTATTATTAAAGATGTTGCTACTGAATTTGGTGGTAATATATTTGGCAGAGTAGATAGAGTTGGTCTGGAAGAAAGGCCAACTTAGTTCAAGTCTTGCCTAAGTGACCCCTAGCAATTCACTTAGTCTCTCACTGCTCTAAGCAACTCTCTAAATAAAAATCAGCATCAAAGCTGCTTAACCAGTATTGGTTAAGGTAGTTTTCTTCCATATACAAGAATTCTCTAAGCCAATGAAATCACAGATCAAGTCTCTATCTCTAATATATCTGTTATAGTGAATTTTGCAATATAACAAAGGCATTATGTGGTTTTTATTACTTCAGCACAAGTCATCTTATAAAGAAACTCAGGTTTGTGCTACCCATTCATACTTCTTTGCTAGCATTAAAGGTACAGAATTTTATTTTCTTTAAAATACACTATGATATAACATTATGCTCCAAAACTTTTTAGCACTAACTCTAAAATTTAGGACTCAGCAAAAAGGGGAAAAATTGTGTCATAATTCCAGAATCAATAACATATATACAAACAGGTACTAAACATATAGTTGACACAGATAAAATGTTCTCAGTTAAGCACAAACAAAATTTTGTTCTACTTGTATGTACAGAGATCCTGCCTAAAGAAGAAGTAGCAGAACTTGCTAAGTAATCAACAGGATTTTAAAACCCTCACAAGCTGCTTTGGTATTTGTAGGAAACTAACATAAATGGACAGTGTTATTTTCTAACTATCTCCTTTAAATGTGCCACACAATAAGCATACCTGTCAGGATCACAGAAATATAAGAACTCAAGATATTATTTCATGGGTAATACTTCTTATGTAATTTCTATGAAAAATTCAACACTTGAAGCAAACTGAAACCCATCAAAAGCATACACTTCCTTGACAAAGTCCTATATAACGATTAAAGAGGGCACTCTCTTTCCAAGTGATAGCTCCAATACACAGCAAGTACTGCATATGTCACTCATACATGTGAATGCCTGACAAATTATTCAATCTCATTCAAATTAGCACATCTTTAAAATCATGCTCACTGTTTTACTCAAACTTTTGAAATCCAGTTATAAAATGAGATTAAAAAAACAAGTCAATTAGATTATTTTTGTCTTGCGCCACTTTGTAAAAAAAAAAAAGGTACTAATTCAAATTTCTGAAGGGTTTATTGTAATAAATCACCTAGGAAATTATTAACATTTCTACTTTTAAGAATCCCATAGGAAAGTTATACTGAGGAAGTAACACTAAAGGAAGTTCAGCTCCAAAACAAAAAAATGGCATTACAAGTTGAAGGTTCAAATTTATCTTTTGCCTAGATATGCCTACAGAAATCAATGTAAGGACATAAAATAACTAAATTTAAGCAATGTCACTTCAAAGATTATTTTCTATCTTCATTTACCAACCCTTAATTCAGAGTTAAAGAAGCATTAAGTAGAATCCACTTTTAGCATTAAACAAATTAGACACTATGTCCTATGTTTCTAATATTGTGTAATCTTTGTGCAAATTAAATAAATTATGTGATCATGCACAACATAACTATTCCGACTTTTGTGGCACTCATGCATGCCTCATTTTATGTGTCCAAAAAAGGATATTTAAAAAATTGTTAATACAGGTTATTGGAGAAAGGGGAGTAGAATATTGTTAAATAGGTTACCTACCAATAAAGATAATAGACTATTAAATTTGAAACTCAGTTTTGGACATGGTCAATTTCTTGCATGACTTGTTTTTCTGAGAGTTCTGTATTTCTCTCTTTCTCTGTCATTATTATTATTTCATTTAAGAGGATAGTGAGGAGAGGAAGGAGGGAAAACCATGATAACTGAAAAAAGTATTTTTTAAAAAATCAAGTAGGCTGCCCTAAATTCAAAAACAGGGAATTACGGAGTCTATTAATCTCCCGGAAGTAGATTCAGGAGACCTGGGTTCTAGTCCTGGACACTTCAGTTGCTATGACTCATCAGGGAGTCAAGCCACTAAATACATGCCACCTCAGGGATCTTTGTAAGGCTGAAACGGCAAGATTAAAGTTCTTTAATCAAAAGTCAAAGAGCCCCTTGAGCTTTACAGAAGTGATTATTTGCAAAACATAATCCTAACAATGTATTAACGCCTTTACTCCCAGGAGCTCCATTAGCTTTAACCCTTAAATCCCAACAACCCACCTTAAACTGAGGGGGTGCGAGTCTGGGGAGCTATAGTAGCTACTTTATCAGTAGGAAAGCTAGACAAAGTGACATTTCAGGTCCACACACGCCAGTCAATGCCCGTACACGCACCAGGAGGGGAAATGCCCGGCTAAGGTAATACGAGGACGCATAACTAGAAACAGCTGGCAGGGGCCAGGCTAGCTGGCTGAGGGCACAGAGAGAGCTAGTCCTGGGACACTGGGTGCTGTTAAGAAAAGCAGCCCCACATTTTATAAAGAGGATGTGTTTTGTTATGGGGGAGGTGGGGAGCAAAGTGAGGTGTCCCCTAAAGAACGATCCTCCCTCCACCCCCAAGGCTGCGTAAAGGAGCTAGGATGCTACCACCTCTCAGAAGAGAACCTGGACACAGCCACCCTCACCCTGGGGTGAGGAGGAAGGGGGAGGGAGGGTCTGCCTGACCCGGAACCAGTCCCGATGGTTGCGATGGTAAAGGGGATAGGGGGTGAAAAGGAATAAAGGAGCGGGAAGGACCGAGAAAAAGGACAGTTGAGGGAGGGGGCGTGCGGGGATGGTGGGGAAAGGAGAGGGAAGGGGAAGCCCGCAGAACTGAGGGGAGGGGGGACCCCCCCCCAGTCGCGGGCGCGCGCAGTTGGCACACTCACCTGCCCCTCCCCCTCCCCGCCAGCCCGGCGGAGGCTCCGAGCTGCCGCGGGCCGCGCGCGCACGCAGGCACGCGCGCGTGCGCTCGTCCCCGGCCTTTCTCAGCGGCTCATTCAAAGCCACGCGCGGGCTCGCCGCCGTCGTCTCCGCCGAATCGCTGCCATGGCCCTCCGCCTCCTCCGGGGAAACCCTCCTCCCTCCGCCCCCCCTTCCCTCTTCGCCCCTCCCCTCGTTCCCTTTCTAGGATCCCGAGACTACAGCTGCAGCCTCGTCTTCCTCACTTCCTCACCCCGCCCCCTGGCTCACGTAGACCAATTGACTCTGGGCCGCTGGTCACGCGGCGGAACCACGAGCCAATGAAGACTACGGTCCTAGGCGGCGGGGTGGGACGTTTGCCTGCTCTGTCGCGTGCTTTTGTGACCCTTCCGCCAGTCGTGTGCCTCCTTCTCCTACTTGGGCTATGTTTGGTTGGCGGTCGCATCGGACTCTGCTGAGGCTGTTTCTGTGGACACTGTGTTCCCTCACATCAACGAAAGGCTTCTCAGCGATCTCACAGCCGGTGGAGAAGGGAAGACGAAGAGCGAAACTGAAAGCCCTTTCTTGAGGCCGGATGGGATTGGCCTGGCCCTTCTGCCCCGCTCCCCGGCAGTCCGCCTGAGTCAGAAACCTTAAGTTCACCACCCTGTCTTTTCACTGCAAAACCCAAACACAACTTGTGCCGTCTCTACTATTTTCTGAGCTCCAGCTGGACACTATCGACTCCGGCTCCTTCCTCAATCTCAAACTCCTCAAGGGAGTAAAAACCAGGCTTATTGATCTCTAAAATCTAAAAGTCTGATACCCTTTCCCCACCGTCTCCCCGTGCATTAGCTAGCCATAGACTGAATTTAGAAGTCTGGTTGCCATCCTACTCCATATCACTGGGTGGCGCATAGAGATTTCCTCTGAGGTTCCTAATAGGACTAATTGGGGCCCCACAGTTGATTAAATATTGTACCTTGCTTCTCTTGAGCGAGAACCTCCCCTTGATTACCCTGAGACCTGAACCACATAACCCTAGGGACTATGGCTTTCAACCCCTACATTTCATCCCCTTGCCTCTGCATTTCCCTCCGAACGTATTTTTCTTTTTTCTCTTAAAATACCTTGAAAGGACCCCAGCAACTTCCAGCTTTGCTTAATGTCGGTTCGTGGTATCCGTATAATTTGATAGCTAGATGGCCTAGAGGACGGTACTGGATTTGAAAAGACGCTGACCTGAGTTTAAAATATGCCTACTTTATTAGCTGGATTACCTTGGGCAAGTCACTTAACTTCTCTCAGCTTAATTTTCCTCATCCGTGTCTTCCAGGGTTGTCTGGATCAAATGAAATTCAGGACAGCTTGACTCACTGAATATCTTCAGTTCAAATAATCTTTTTTAAGGCATGATCTCAAATTTCCCCACTATTCTTAAGAAATACCCCAGTTTATTAATAGTGTCCTTAAAATGTGGCATCCATATTGGAATCATGCTCCACATGAAATCCGACCAGGGCAGGATGCTATCACAATGATCAACTCCTGTCTTCTTTTAAGATTTTATCAGTTTATTCTTGTGATGATATTTTATTTTAAATCATTGACCTCCTAGTCTACTAAACTAAATCTTTTTCACATAAGCTGTTATTGTTATTTGTCCCTCCTCCTGGGCAGATTTTTTAAATTTGTTAAATTTTGTTAAATGGATATTGTACATATATGGGTTAACAAAACAAAAATTTTGTTAAAATTTGTTAAATTTTCCTACTGATAAAGTAGCTACTATAGCTCCCCAGACTCCCTCCCCCCCATCCCCTCAGTTAAAATTTGTTAAAATTAAAGATTTTTTAAAACTTTAGTTAGAAAATGTATATTCTATTTCAACTTAGTGGATCTGACCCATTGTCATAAAGGATCTCTTTTATACTGTAATCACCTATGTTAGCTATACCTCCTAGCTTTGTGTCATCTGAAAAATCTCTTCAGTATGCCATCATCCCAGTCACTGATAAAAAAATGTTAAAATACCAAAGACATCTTCAAAATACTTCATTTGACCTCCCCTAAAGTAGACATTAACCTCGGAGGCAGAAAACTCCCTCTGTACAAACAGTTCATAATATCCCAGAATGTTTTATTGAAATGAAGAAAACAATAAAAAATATAAAAATACCATACTAGTGACTCTGATTCAAAAAACATTGTATATATGCTGTCTAGGGACATCATATAGAATCTCTATGGAAAATCTCCAAGAAAGACTTCTTTGTTTCTCCTGTGCTGCTGTTATCTCAGCTGGCATTTTCTCTTTGAAGATTTGCTACCACTTCATCAGACTCCTTTCTGGAAGCGTTCTCTGTAGTTTCCAACATTACAGTTATCTGTTGCTATGCTGGGGGTGGTATAAGGGGTGTGTGCACCCCAAAACTCTGCAACAGAGATCCTTACCCACATAATGCGCAGAGGCTTCTCAAGGTAGAAAGCAGAAAGGAATGGTTTATTAGGATCTTGAGAAAGGGAACTCCACACCCCCCCTTCTGACAAATAGGGAGGAGAAGCAATTTACAAAAGGAAATGACTACCATTTATATAGCCCTAGCAGAATTCCTGCCACCCCTTTGCTGACCCTTTCCTTCCATTGGCTGGAAGTCAGGTGCACAATCTAAGCATGGCAATCTACCCCAAGTACTCTGAGCAAGGAAACAGTAGACCAGCCAATGTACATTTGAGAAAGCAGGTGGTCCTTATTTGGTATATCTTATGCTGAGGTAGCACTGAGGAGAAGGATGACTCCTTATTGCTCTGAGTTTTGAGTCCTTGTAAATCATATGATTTCTGGTAAAGTGAACACTCAGGCCTGTTCCCCATGAGAAGAGTATAGTCTGAGAAGTTTTCACCTCTCTAACTCAAGGGGAAAAGCCTGGGGTGTTCAGCTCTTGATTATAGCTTGCCATGTAGCTCTAAAAGTTCTAGACCAGAGATTCCTCTTTAAAAAAAAATCCACAAATTTCTGCATACTCACACTCCTTCCAAAACTGCATTTTGTGTCCCTCGCTGCAAAATAGACACTTCTTTATGCCCTGTTCCCACTCATATGGAAGGCATTTTTGTAAAAGCATCCTTTAGACAGGGAAAAGCTCCCTCCAACCCTAAAATTCCTACCCCTCCTATTTGGGCTGAGTTTCACTATCACTACTACCAAATTCCTTAGCCATAGAATATGATTTTTCAGATCACTTTTGTACTTATTCTGTCTCACCTAAAGCCAATATGGCTAAGTAGGTATTTCAAATACAGTTGATATGAGCTATATATAATAAATGGTTATATGGGAGATGCGTAGAAAACCAGTATTTTACTATATGGGGAATATATTGAAGATTTCCAACAAGGGATAGGCTGTTGTAACACAACCTTTTAGCAAGATGGCAGCTAACTTTATAAAGCAGTACTTTAAAATGAAAGAATTTCTCCTACTTTAAGATTGTAGCTCTTTATTTTCTTTTGAAGCAAGCTTTAAATTGAAAAATAATTGAACCAACAACACTTATTTTGTGCAACATCACCCCTTGAGTTTACTAAATCCAAGATTTACAATAGTGCACTTCTGATCTACTACTTACCATTTTGTTATGCTATGCAATTGGCATCCAACTTGGCACTCCTACAGCACTCTAGAAGCCTGAACTCTTGATTGGTGAGAGTTCACTACAGACTCTTGATCTAGGAACAGTTATCAAATCAACATTCCTGTTCCTGGCAAAGACAGCTTAATCAATTGTCCTGTGATTCCACTCACCATCCTTGATACTTGTCAGACTACAGTATTCCTCCTTGGCCCTATTTGTCTCTCCTCTTCCTCTCTAAAGGTATGTAAATTCCTTTAGAACAAGCGCTGTCTTGCTTTTTGTATATAAGAATATGTGTTTCTATCACCAGAGCTTTGCACACCCGAAGATAAATAGTGCCTGGCATAAATGCTTTTTGATTTAACTTAGCTCTATTATGACTCATTGTGGAAGAACATGCACTTGTTTCTTGAGCCAAGTCTAGATGGCGTGTCATCCCTACTCACATTCCTTCCCTATGTAATGACTATGTAATGACACATTATGTAATGTGGCTATGTAATGACACATACATGAGAAATATGTGTGTGCATATATGTACAATATCCATATCCATACGCTTATACATATGTATATAACATAAAACAAGTGATAAATGCATGAGGTGAATGATATATCACATGTGACAAATGGTCTCATATATGCAGCATATCATATGTGTGATACATAAAGCACGTCAATAAATAAATATTTTTTTAAACTATTATGTGCTAGGCACTGTGCTAAATGCTGAGGATACAAAACAAGGCAAAAGACAGTCCCTGCTCTCAAGGAACTTACAATCTAATGGAGGAGACACATGTAAACAAATATGTACAAACTATATATAGGCTAGGAAATAAATAACAGAGGGAAGGCTCTAGAATTAGGAGTTGGGAAAGGTTTCCTGTAAAGAGGAGATTTTATTTGGAATTTAAAAGAAGTCAGTAGGCAGAGTTGAGGAAGGAATCCATTCCAAGCATGAAGGACTGCCAGAAAAAATGCCCAGGGGCATGAGATAGATTATCTTGTTTGTGGAATAGCCTGTCCCACTGAATTGAAGAGGATGTGACTGGAAGTAACGTATAAGAAGACTGGAAATGGGGGAGGCTAGCTTATGAAGGGATTTGAATGCCAAATAAGAGGATTTTGTATTGGATCCTAGAGGCTACTGGAGTTTAGAGTAGGGGAGTAGGAGGAGGAGGTAACATGGTAGGATCTTCACTTTAGGAAAATCACTTTAGTTGTTGAGTGGAGGATGGATTAAAGTGGGAAAAGGCTTGAGATAGGCCAGCCCACCAGTAGGTATGAGGTAATGAGAGCCTGTAGTAGAATGGTGGCAGAGGAGAGAAGGGAGGCATTGGAGAAATTTTGCAAATGTGAAATATACAGACCTCATCAACAGACTGGATATGGGAGATGAGAGAACAATGATACAGGGTGACTGATAATGAGGAACGGAGAATGTTGTATAACAAACAATTGGAGATGCTAGATTGGAGGTCAACAGAGTTTGAGGCAGGATAGATAGATTTGAAAGTCATCAGCATAGAGCTGGTAATTAAATCCATATGACCTTATGAGAATACCAAATGAAGCCATACTGATGATGAAAAAGAGAAGAGGGCCTAGGACAGAACCCTGAGGGACAGTTACGGTTGGAGGTCTTGCTCTAGTCATAGGTTCCCAAAGTGGGTGAAAATGCCCCTGGGGGACACTGGACTGATCCAGGGGGACAGTAGTAGCCATAGATACAATTGAGAGGCATTGAATAAAAATAAGGGACAGTGGAAGCGTAAGGAAAGAAGATAAAATTTTGAAGAGCTGTTCATGTTTCATCTGTTGTATAATAGTTAAAGTCATAGTGATTACATTATTTTCCAAATAAACATACAAGATACAAGTTATAACCAACCAATCATGGTCAAGTCTGCAACAGGTCTTAACAAGCAAGTGTTGACAGGCAAAGTCTGTTATATTGTCAGGAAGTCCAGCATGCATTTGCAGGCATATGTGTGTGTAATGACTCATTTACAATACAGTACTATATGGTTACATCATGCAATATTGCATCATCAAAATTTAATTTCAGGAAAACTCACACACATTTACAATAAATTATTAAATTTAAGATGCATCTTTGAAAAAAACTTTTTTTGTGAAATGATGCAAATTTTTTAAAAAAGTTAAAGGGGGTGGCTAAGTGGCACAGTGAATAGAGCAGCACCTAGCCCTGGAGTCAGGAGGACCTGAGTTCAAATCTGACCTCAGACACTTAACACTTACTAGCTGTGTGACCTTGGGCAAGTCACTTAACCCCGATTGCCCTCCAAAAACAGTGAATAGCACTGACCCTGAAGTCAGGAGGACCTGAATTCAAATCCAGCCTCATACACTTGACACACTTACTAGCTGTGTGACCTTGGGCAAGTCACTCAACCCCAACTGCCCCTCAAAAAGCAAAAAAAAAAAAAAGTTAAAGGGTTAGAGAAAGATTTCCAGGGGGATGCTAAGTAATTTTTTTAAAGGGAAAGATAGGCCATATAAGTTTGGGAACCTCTGATCTAGATGGCCATCAACTAAAGGAGAAAAAGAAGCATTCAGGTAAGTAGGGAGAACAAGGAGAAAGTTGTGTTCTGAAAACCTAGAAAGAAGAGAATATTAAAGGAGGGGAGAGTGACCAGTTATAACAAAGGCTGTAGAAAGGTCAAAGAGAATGAAGATAGAGAAAAGGCTATTGGATTTAGCAACTAAGAGAACACTAGTAATGTTGGAGAGAACTTAGAGGTACATATTGTAGAAGGCTTTTTTGTGAAATTTAGCTGCATAGAGCAGATGAAAGGGTCAAGTAAGGGTTTCTTGAGGATGGGGATATTTGTAGGAAATAAGGAATGAACCAGAAGTTAGGGAAAGAGTCAAAATAAATGAAAGAGTGGGGATGACAGGAGGCAATCTGCTGGAGAAGATGGGATGGAATGGAATCTTTTGAACAAGTAGAGGGATTAAGTAAGCTCACTTCATCATGTGAGACAGGAGTGAAGGAGAAGTTAGTGGCAGAAGGCATCTGAATGAGAGATGAAGAGGGAACTTTAAGCAAATGATTTCATTTTTTTTTCTGTAAAATATGAGGTAAGTTTCTTAGCTGAGGAAGTAGGGTGAGAAAGGACTACAGGAAGTTTAAGGACAGATTAAAAGGTTTGGAGAACAACTGTGAAGTGTGGATTAATTAGACATAAGCAGGTATGGGATTGCCTAGCAATGAAGGCCCAGTTGAGGTTATATAACATAAATTTGTAGTGAATCCAGTCAGAAAAGTTTCATTGATTTTTCTACTCTCATTTAAACAGTATGTGTGTAGGAGCAAAGATGATGAGTGGTAGAAACAATCCAAGATTCAAACTTAGCAAAGTAAAATTGGTGAAATGATAGGGGTCTAAGGGATTCAAGAGACAACAATATAGAGCTGAATTGGTTTACAAAGAAGAGTGGCTAGTTCAGTGGAGATAGACTAGGAAAGAACTGAGGGATCAAGGGAATGGAGGTCCTGGTGTAGATGAAGAGTAGGGTTTTTTTTTT
>JAQQSW010012346.1:0-12546 GCA_028646575.1 Pseudocheirus occidentalis | reverse complement strand
AGGAAAGGAAAGGAAAGGAAAGGAAAGGAAAGGAAAGGAAAGGAAAGGAAAGGAAAGGAAAGGAAAGGAAAGGAAAGGAAAGGAAAGGAAAGGAAAGGAAAGGAAAGGAAAGGAAAGGAAAGGAAAGGAAGAAACACAATGGCTGCCATCAATTTTGGAATGACTGTACAAATCATAGCAGACAAATATAATAGAGTATTATGCTAAAAGAAACAAGGAATATGAAGAATTCAGAGAAAGGAGGAAAGACTTGTATGAGCTGATGAGAATAAAGAAAGCAAAACAAAAAATAAATATACAAAATGATTGACATAAAGGAAATGATAGAAAGAAATGCAGCCAAATTCAGATGAAGTGAAATGAAAAACTTCGTCCTCATAGAGCTGATAAGGAAACAAAGCGTCTTCCTTTAAATAGAGGGGTAAGGTCTCAGACACACATTGAAATAAATACACTGTCTGAGCGATCAGAGTCGCTGTGTGTTTATGATAGCTTTGTTTAAAAGTTTTCCATGTCACTAGAAATAATTCAATGGTGGGGGAGGTGGTTAGGGGAAATGATTGTAATATAAAAAGAAAAAAGCAACAATAAAACTTTTTTATGTCAAAAAAAATTTGTACCAACAGACGTTTTTATGATCCCATAGTTTAAGCATAACAGATCAAATCTACCAGTATTTCCCAGAGATCATTTTCTTCTGAAATAAACCTCTTCAATACAAATTCAAAAGAGCCAAGTTTAGAATTTGCTTTACCATAAGCTTTGGAAGGCAGGAATCACACACTTGCCATTCTCTGTGAGGCGCATATGCCATCAGCACATGGGCTCAAAATACCCTTAACTTGCAATAGACCCATATTGATGTATTGGCCAGTATGTGAAAAGTTCATTAGAGTGAAAACTGAGCATATAAAAAAAAAGCAAGAAAAAATGTGTTTTTCTTTTTGTGAAGTTAAATTATTGAGAATTACTAGAAGAAGAAGAAAAATTCCTTCTTAAAATTGTATTTTGAAGCTTTTTAAAATGGTTGGCAAGACTTCTTACTTTCTAGGACTATAAACTACACTAACTGCCAAATTGTCAAAAATAAAAAAATGTGGGCTTTAAATGCTGTTTTTATTTTTCCCCCCAGTGGAAATAGACTATACAAGCACTTTCTCTGCCAAAATAGGTTTCTTTTCCAAGGGAAAAAAGACATCATTTAAAATTTAAATGACTGGGTGGAGGGGGTAACTCCACTCCCTATATCTCATTGCTCCTCAAATGATAGGCAGAAGTATCAGAAAATCATAAAATTTTAGAGCTGGAAGAGACTTTATGGATAATCTAGTCCAAACCTTCAAAGAACTACTATAGTCACTATTCCATTTTACAGATAAAGAAACCGGGACCCAAAATGGTTAAGTGACTTTTTCAAGATCTCATAATTATTAGCTGACAGAATCAAGGCCTTAGATTATACAACTTAAAGGGGTTATATTCTAAATACCAGCCATTCAAAATTCCACTGTCCTCCTCAGTCCTACTTCAATCAATATATAAATTAAATAATCACCAGATGTTCTACTGTGCTGGCTTCTGGGGATATGAAGGCAGAAACTGTTTCACATACCTAGCACCAAGCATAATGCCTGCCTGGTGCATAGTAAGCTGATGCTTAATAAATTCTTGCTAATTGATTGATTCCTTTGGGGGTTGGGGGATTAGTACAGTTTAGGTGATAACAATGAAGCTTAAAGAAAGCAAGAATAAAGTGTAGAGGTCCCATAACATAAAAGCTCTAGTTCAGAGCTTGGGGCCATTATATCGCCTTCTACATAGAGGTCTAAGCTGCACATAAAAGATAAATACAGTATTTAAAGAGAAGATTCTTGGGTGGGGGATGGGAAAAGAATTGTGATTGGATGAAGAAAATTTAAATGGGGAAGTTTTCCCTGCTTCAGAACATGCTGTCTTCGAAGCAAACAGGAGGTAACCTTTGAGAAAAATTCCTAGGGATCCAAACCAGACAGCTGTACCATATCCACACTCCTCTCAGGAAGTGGACGAACATGAAGTTTGAGCCTCTTAATTTATAATGCATTTAAAACTATGCTGACACATGAGCTAGAATAATGATGCTGTGCCATAGCTTATGGCAAGTCGAAGGTTAAATGACCCTTGGTTCCTTTAGGCTTTCTTTGAATTGTCACTAGGCCTAGTAGGAGAAAAACAAAGAAAAACAAACCCAGGACCAACAAAGGGATGTCTCTCTCCTCTCCTTTTTCTTCCCCTCTCTCTTGCCCTCTTCCTTCCCACCCCTTCTTCCACATTCTTCTCTTTCCCCCATGTCCTTCCTTACTCCCTTTCTCTCTTCCCCATTCCTATCCCTCTTTCCCTCTTCCTTTTCCTATCCCTTTCCTTCTCTATTCCTCTCTCCCTTTCTTTTTCCCTAATGTCTCTTCTTCCCTCATTCTCCTCACTTTTCCCCTCTTCCTCTTCCATTTCTCCACTATTTTTCCCTCTCTGTTTTTCCCCTCTCCCTCTCTCACTCCACAGTATTCTTTTTTATTCTCCCCTTTCTCTCTCTCTCTCTCTCTCTCTCTCTCCATCTCTTTCTTCCTCTCTCTTTCACTTCCCTTTTCCATATCACCTTGAAATTTTTAGCCAGCATTTAAAAATCAGGAAAGGCAGGTTTCAGAAGGGTAGAAAAAAATCCATTTCCTCTTTGAAAATGACTGAAAGATCCATCCTAAAGTCAAATGTAGATCAGTAGATACTGGACTCTACCAGCAAAAGTAGTAATTTTCTCCTAAGATCCCATCCTCAGGAACACTTGGACAAAGTCACAATTATGATGTGGCTAATGATCTAATTTTTTTCTTCTAGCAATGTTATTCTGTCTTCTTTTAATCATAATCTGACATATTAGGACGATTTCCTTTTTTGAAGTGATTTTATAATCATTTGAATCACTCAGACGAAGGCAAGAAGGGAGAGGACAACCAGTCATTAAAGACCTGGGCAGCCATTTCAAAGAACTTCCATAATCACTATTCTATAAAGTGGGGGGATATGTTGATTTCAAGTTGTTGCCTCTGAAAATGCTTCACAGCATGGTTCAACTTTCAGATAGATATTAATCTCCGCTATTTAGCTAGGTAGTGAACTTAATAGCAAATTCTAGCTTTGAATGCAGAGCACATAATAGTGTGTGCTTATGTCAAGGGAGGGGAAGCAGGTGGTGTCTTCAGAATGATTGCCTTTGAAGTTGGGAAGGAAGGGAGAAATAAAAGAGAAGGAAATGGAGCTGTCATTGCAAGAAATTGGATGGAAACAGCAGCACAAGTCCCGCTACCCACAGAGTGTCCTGATGATCATTTTTTCCCACCCAAACACAATCCTATTGAAAAAGTGATCATGATAATGATGATGATATCTATAACTTAATATCACCTTTCCTTTTATGTGAATGCCAGATAATGTTATTGCTACAAATAAAAACATCAGTAATAATAGCATTAACAACCTGTTTCTACAGTAGCTCTCATACAAGGATTTGAAGCAAATGGCAAATGTTATTTTTATTAACCTTCAGAATACCCATATAAATACCATATTCCCCTATATACCCTCATTGATATGTTAGCTACCTTTTTCTTAAGGTCACAGGATTATAGAACTAGGAATGAGAAAAGACCTCGGGAATAATCTAGTTATTTAGATTATGAGTTTACCTCATTGTGCAGATGAGGAAATTAAGGTTCAGGGAGGGTAAGTCGTTTGCCTAGGGTCACGTAGGTTTGGGACTTGAACATATATCCCCCAATTCCTGAGACAGTGTTCTTTCCGTTGTATTAGTGGGCCTCTCTAATGTGCATTTTCACCTGATGAGAATAAGGGAGGCCAAATGGAAAAGTCTAGTTTTGGATAGTAAATATAGACCAAACATGCATCCATCATGCAAATGATCCATTATACAAAAGAATTTTATTATAACTGTGGCCCCAGTTTCTTCACCTATTAGATGATAGAGATTACACAAAGTCACCTCCAAAACAGTGTCACATTTCACTAGTAAACATCATTTTCCAAGGCAGTGTACATTATAAATCCTTATGATATATGCGGAGAACACACAAGTATAAGAAGGAGACTCCATTTAAACTCTCCTCTTCATTAAGAAGGACTGAGTCAACAAGGCCTTTATGTGCTCTAGGCAGGACCTGGATATTATGCCCCATGTTGTCTGTCTCCAAAGAACACCACTGTAACACTGGATCCAATTCACCACAAAATAAATGTCCGTGTTCCAAGCCATTGACAACAGTTTCCAGATATTAAAAATGCATCCATTTATATTTTTTAACTGTTAAACATGTCCTTTATTGCTCCCCATTCTCCTGACCCATCATGTTTACTCCTAAGCAGTTACCTATCTGATTTCCCCTGGACCAGATCAATGAGACTCAAATTCGAAGATAATGAATTTAGAGCTAGCTGTAAGGCATTTGAGAGCCTTTTTTACAGATGAGGAAATGGAGGCACAGAGACAGGTAGTGACTTGCCTAGGTGTACACAGCTAGGAAATGAAGTGAGATTTTTGTCCAGATCTTCTTGAATCCAAGTCTAGCAGCCTATCCACCTAAAATCTGATGTATAGACCCTATCATGAAGAAATCACAGTAGTAGGCTTTGAACTAAAACTCAAAAGAGAAAGATTTAAAAAAGAAAAGACATAATGTCATATTAGCTCATCTTTCAGTTAAAGGAGCAAGACTATTAGGATATATCTTTGCTATATTTATGTCCTCTACCAGCCTCTGTTCTTGAAAGCAATCCCTTTCATTTTAGATTCCTGTCTTTTTCTTTGTCCCCTCCCTCTACCTTTCCCCATGCTCCTTCCCCATACAATGCTCCCTTACATTTCTCACCCCCAATTTTTCTCTTTTGAATCTGATCCAAAAGACCCCCAGTCATTGAATAACAATAGCATTGAAAGAAAATATGTGTGAGGATTGCCATCACACATATTTACCCAACACATCTCTAAGATGGCAAGCTAGCCATCAATCCCCCAGTCTAAAAGTATGCTTTTAGTTTTCATTAGCCAATGCATATATTAGCAAAACACAATTAAGCAAGGGGTTTCCTGTATCATTCTTGATTTCACTTTCTCTCCCTCACCTTGAAGCTGTACTATTTTTCTTGACCTTACTCTGGAAGTTATAAATTGGCATAAGCACTGAGGCTTTCGTTACAATCCTGAATTAGTAATTCAGTGATAAGTGACATTTGGAAAAGTTGTGAGTTTCTGCAGCATTTCCTCCAAGAATTATAAATAAGACCCAAACATTGAATAATGCAAGTTAAGACCTTCTTTTAAATACCATACAGAATAACAAGGTCCAGTGAAAAATTCATTTGTTTTGTTAGTAAAGCTTCATCCAGGGCAGTACACACATTGCATAGATTCTGCTTTTAGCTAATTCTATTAATAATGAATTTCAGTTACACATCAATGAATTAGGACCTAGGTCTCCAATACCAAGTCAATAACAATCTTTCTTTGGTAATGCTCAAGTTCAGGTTCATAAATACACATTAAGTTTAGGCTTTTGTGGGTGCTATTCTATGCTTACAGAATACCAAATGATCAAATAGTTTTGTATCTCTGCTTTTTAAGGCACAGCATTGCTTCACTCAACCAACATGGTTGTGATTATGGGGTGTTCTGGTTAAATGAATTTTCCAATTAATTGCATAATCCATTTAAGCAGTAAAATTGCCCAGGGGAAGGATGCCCTGTGTCAGATATAGCAGTTTGTTGTTTGTGGGGTTTTTTTTTTTAGGAGAACACAGCTCTATTAGCTATTTCCTTCTATTATGTTTTTAGAAATGGGAATGAATGTAATTATTATTAGCATTATTGCTACTATTACAACTACAAATCTCTTTACTCAACACAAATCTCTAATATGGCAAGCTAGCAATCAACTGCAATGTCAATGGTGGGGTAAAAGAAGCTTTGTGCACAAAGAAAGCTAAGATTGCCCCTGATACCTTTAGTTCAGCAGAATAAACTTAGATGAGAATAATTCAATTTTTACATCCATGATCCCTACATGAACTTCTTAAGGATCAGACCTTAAGTTTGATAGGTCAAAAACATAGAGCTTCTGAAAGTCATAGGAATGAACAGGTATTTTTTTTTATAAAATTGGTTAAAAATTGACTTGTTAGCTAAAGCTGGTTTTGAAAAACAGTGAGGTACTTGATTGTGCTCTCTAAAATAGCCAAGTTTAGGTTAAAAACAAAATGGCAGTACCAACTAGTTTTGATAATTTCTGCCTTATAATATAGTTTAAGATCAGGTACTGCTAACCCTCCTTCCTTTCCTTTTTTTTATTAGTTCCTTTGATATTCTTGATGTTTTGTTCTTCCAAATGAATTCTGCTATTATTTTTTTCTAATTCAGTAAAATAATTGCTGGTAATTTAATTGGGATGGCATTGAATATGTAAATGAGTTTAGATTAAATTGTCATTTTTCTTATATTGACTCCACCTACCCATGAACACTTGATATTTCTCCAATTATTTAAATCTGATTTTACTTGACAAAAAGCTTTTTTATTTTATTTATATGGTTCCTGTGTTTGTTTTGGCAGATGTATTCCCAGGTAATTATGTTTTTTAAAGGAATAGCAAGTTGTACATAAGAGAGCTGTAGTTTCATGAGTAATCATCTTTTTTAATTGGCAAATATATATATATATATATAATTTAAAATTAAAACACATCATTGAAACAAAATGACAAAAAAGGTTTTTTAAAAGTTTCTGTAGCAGTACAGTACCCTATTAATTGCACCATATAGAAATTTTAATGCTTTTACCCCTTGATATTACTTCGTATTTGATTAATTGTGTGAGTACTGCAGCTTGCTCTCTCTCTCTTTCTCTCCCTCTCTCTCTCTCTCTTTCTCTTCTCTCTCTTTGTCTCTTCCCCTCTCTCACATTATTATACTATGTTATAGAAATTCTTCTTTTATTCCATAAATTAAAACTGAATGGCAATATGGTTTAATGAATAAAGAACTGACCTCAAGTCCAAGAAAATCTAGTTTCAAATTCTGTCTTTGATACCCCCTGTGTAACCCTGAGTAAGTCACTTAACTTCTAGGCAGCTCTAAGACTAGAAGGTGCACACCTGCATTGGTAAAGAGCGTTTCCTTATTTGGGACTGCACAATACCAATGAAATTAAAGGACCAGTTCTTACCCCAGATTACAAAGTACATGACAACAAGGCCCATGTTTTACTGACTTCACATCCCCAAAGGCCATAGGATAACATTGGACTTATAGGTGTAATGATAACAATAAAGCTAATAATAATTACATCCATTCTCATTTATGTAACACTTTATAGCTTGCAAAGCACTTTGCTCTTAACTGTCCTTCAAGGTAAGTAATGTAAGAATTAACCATTTTTCACAGATGAGGAAACGGAGGCTTAGTTCAATGATATGGTCATAGTAACACAGTCATCTTCTGCCAGAGCCAGGTCTCCCAACCCACTATACTATGCTATATAATAAAATATTTTCTGCTTTATAAGTATTTATTAAGGTTCTACTATGCACAAAGCACTCTATGTACTAGGGATACAAAGATGAATTTACTTAGTCACTGCTCTCACTGTTCCAAAAGAGGAGAAGACAAACACATAAACCAATATAATATAAAACAGTATATTATAAATGGGGCTCCTAGGTGGCACCATGGGGAGAATGCCAGGCCTGAAGTCAGGAAGACTCTGCTTCCTGAACTCAAGTCTGACTTCAGACACTTACTGTGTGACCCTACTCAAATCACTTAACACTGTTTGTCTCAATTTCCTTGTCTGTAAAATGAACTGGAGAAAGAAATGGAAAACTGCTCCAGTATCTTGGCCAAGAAAACTCCAAATGGGGTCACAAGGAAATGAACAAATATTATAAGATCACAAAAGAGGAAAAAAGTGCTATAGGAACTCATTGGTTGAGTACCAGAAAAGCATTGATGAAAATGTAAACCTCATGCAGCCTTCATATCTCTAAATTAATAGGAAAAAACCCCTAGATTACAGGCTAAATAATTTTTCTACAATTTACCATATAAATATTTTATTTTTACACAATTGTTTTCATTTTATCTACTCCCAGCCCCCACTTCCCTTAGACGGGTAGGTTACCTGAGAGCAGAAACTTCCTTCTGTCTTTCTTTGTCTCACCAGAGACAAAGTGCAGTGTCTGGCACTTAACAGGTGCTTAATAAATGCTTATTGATTGATTGACTGTTCAAAAATCTAGTTTCTGTTCTTTAAAAATAGAATGGTAAATAAGTTAAATATTTTTACATTGGATTAATATGTGCCCCAGGATAGAACATTTACATAACTGATGTTCATGGTCTTAAAAGTTGTCTGAATAAAAGAGAGTTTGGTTTGCCAAGGGTCATATAGTAAACATATGTTAGACGCAGGCATGGAACCAATCTTTTTGATGCCAAAATTGACCTCCTATACATCAGGCTGACATGTTTTACATATGTATATACATGTGTGTATACATGCATATGCATGTGTACGTGTATACATATATGGAGAGGGAGGGAGAGAGTTAACATTTAAATCTCCACTCTTGCTCATCCCACCACAATTTCACAAGCCCAATGCTCGCACATGCGCACACGCGCACACACACACACACACACACACACACACCAGATAATGAAATTTTGCTTTCAGCAAAAGATTCATTGATTGGTATACAGCTGCAACCCCGGTCTTAACATCCAACTTAATCCCCAAAGAGCCAAATAAGTCATCTGGTATGAGTGCAAAAGGCTTCTACTTGGATTTCAAGATGTCTATACATCAAGTCTTTGCTTTAAAAAAGCCTACTCTCTGTCAGGCTTCGTATCCAATATTTTCTTCAACACTTACCTCAAGATGACTCTAATTAACTTTCCCTACCCCCATTTTTTCATCAGAATTTCCACCACTTTCCTGGTTTTTCCCTCAGCGTGCTTGTATACCTAAAACTGAATTACTTATTCTTGTTGTTTCAGAGATACACACTTTTCCTCTGTGGTTTACTAAAAAGTTTAGTTGCCAAAGGCAAGGACCAGGTCTTCACCTTGATAGTTCACTGGATTTATTTTACATGTTTCCTCCCTTATTAAGAAAGAGAAAGATCTGAGCTCAAACACCATTTCTGACGCCTACTACTTATGTGAACTTGGACAATTTAACTAAGTACTGCGGGTCTCAGTCTGTTCATCAGTAAAATGAGAGGTTTGGATTCGAAAATCTCTATGATCCTGTTAAATTCTAGCATTCTAAAATCCTCTGAATTCTGTTTCAATGTCCCATATTACCAAGTTTAACACGCCCACTAAATATGCTCCTTCAAAAACTGGGTCTATGGATTAATGTAATTAAGGCAATAATCTAAAAGGTAACTTTTATATCTAAGAGGGAGTGTATCCTACTCAAGTCTTACATTATGGTGCAGCTGTTAGAATCTTGCATTTAGAATCAAAAAGACCTGGACTTGGATCCTGCTCCATACACTTAGTAGCTATGTGACCCCGAATTAGTCACTAGATACCTCTGTACTTCCATGTCCTCCTCCCTAAAACAGAAATGACAAAAGTTCACATCTCACAGGGTTGCTAATCACTAATTACATTACTAATCTGCTAGTTATATTAACCTATAATATATAGTGTAATACATATAGTATAGATATAGTCTAATATATAGTATAGTAAAATATATACTGTAATATATAGTATAGTATTATATTATATATAGTATAGTATTATTTTTGTTAATTTTATATTATTATATTTGAATCATTGTCTTCAACCATGGAAATATTTTTTGACCCTGTCTTGCAGCCTATCAGCTACCCTCTACTCACCATGTGTCATCTGCAAATTTTATGCCTTCTATGCTTTCATTCATATCATTTATAATATATAGTATAGTAGTAGATAGTACTAGATAAAATATAGTATAGTGTACATATACATATATGTATACATTCATATATATAATAAAAGTGCAATATCGAAAAGTACAAGAGGTTTTTTGTTTTATTTTAGCAAAGGACAGTTATTATTGTCTCCTTTGGAAGCAATAGTTAATGATAATTCTGTTAAACTGATTTTTAATAAGTAATTATATAGTAACATAAATGAAACCAGTGTGTCATGCCAGGGATCTTGACAGGCTAGAACATGGGACTGAGTCAAATAAGATAGAATATAATAGGAAAATGAAAAGTCTCCCACTAAATTTTAAAAAATCAACTTCCTAAGTACACAATGAAGGAAATTTGCCTAGGCAATTGTTCATATGAAAAATACCTAAGGGTTTTCATGGACTACAAATTCGATATAGACAACAGCATTATGCAGCAGTTAAGAAATCAATGCAATCTTTGGCTACACCAAGAGAGGTCCAGAACACAAGAGTAGAGAGGTGATAGTCTCCTGAGTGAACTCTGCCCTGGTCAGACCTCACTCATATATTAAATCTTGCATTTAACTATTTACCTTAAAATATAAGCTTCATATATTATTCATATATTCAGATGACATCTTATAGGGCTCAGTGGAAAGAACTGAAGACGTTTAGCCTAAAGAAGGGAAGACCTCTCCTAAAGAAGGTGGCATGAGAGCTGACTTCAAGTATTTGAGAGGTTGTCAAATGGAAGAAAGATCATCCTTGTTCTGCTTGGTCCCATAAGGCAGAAATATGAGCAGTGAGTGGAAGATGTAGAAGAAGATTTAAGTTCTGGGCTGTTCAGCATTTTAATCAATGATACAGATGAAAGCATAAAAGGCATAAAATTTGCAGGTGACACATAGCTTGTTGAGGGTAGTGGAATGCTGCAAGACAGAGTCAAAAATATTTCTATGGTCTAAGACAATGGTTCAAATATAATAATATTAAAATTAACAAAATGTAAAATACCAAACGGGTTCAATAAACTAGTTTCACAAATAAAAGGCAGAAGGAGGCTTTGCTAGACAAAAGTGCATGGGGAAAAAAAATCTGGCACTTTGGTAGACTATAAGTCTAATTTGAACCAACAGTATAAACTTTGAAGCAATACTGTAAACTTGCTCTTCATTAAAGGAGACACAATGTCCAGAATGTCCTGTATTATTCAAAACATCTGGATTATTGTGTTCCTTTCTGGGTACCCCACTTTAGGCAGGACAGTGGTAGGTGGGGGAACATCCAGAAGATGGTGGCCAGGATGTGGTTCATGCCATAGCAGGACTGAACAAGGCACTTGGGATTATTTATTCTAGAGAAGAGGAAATTTAGGGAGGACTTGATAGCAATCCTCAGTTAACTTGATAGCAATCCTCAGTTAACAGTTAAAGGACTTTCATGTTAAGAGGGATTAGATTTAATATGCTTGATTCTAGAGGGCAAAACTGGAAGCAATGGGAGGCAACCTCGGGGAAGCAAATTTAGGTTCCATGTAAAAAACTTCCTTTAATTAGAATCATCTAAAAATAGAATCAGCTGAGTCAAGAGGTAATCGTTTCCACCTCACTGGAGTCTTTCAAAGAATGGCTGAAAATCAATCAATCAGTATTTATCAAGTACTTTCTACATGTCAGGTGCTATGCTAAGGAGTGTAGGCACTGAGAAAGACAATAATAATCTCTGTCCTTAAGAAGCTTTTATTTTAAGGTAAATAGCTAAATGCAAGATACATGCAGGGTAGAACATAGATGCACCACTAGGTGGTGCAGCGAATAGAGTACCAGCCCTGGAGTCAGGAGGATCTGAGTTCAAATTTGACCTCAAACACTCAATACACTTACTAGCTGTGTGACTTTGGGTAAGTCACTTAATGGCAATTGCTTTGCCTTCCCTTCCTCCAAAAAAACCCAAAGACACATTCAGAGTATTACCCATTACAACATTCAGAGTAGATGAGGTAGGTAAGAGAGAAAAGTACCTCAAAGGAGAAAACTCTAGCAGCTGGGGAGACCAAGAATGACCTCCTCCAAAAAGTTACATTTGAGTTGAATCTTAAAGGATTCCAGAGACTCTAAGAAATGATGGTGAGGAGGGAGAACATTCCATGCTCAGGGAACAGTACATACAAAGACAAATAGGTAGGAGACATGACTCTCATGTATGAAGAACTGTGTAGCTAGATTGTAGATGGTATGGAGAGGAGTAAAATATAACAAAAGTGGAAAGACAGGAAGGGACCAAGTTGTGAAGACCTTTAAATGCCAAACAAAGGATGTTATATTTGATCTGGGTGGTAACTAGTGTTTATTATTTAGATGAGGGGAGAGATGACAAGGGCAGACTCATGCTTTAGGATAATTGCTTGGTAGAGGATGGATGTATCAATAATGAGATATTCACAACACCCATGATGGTTATGAATATGTTGGTGTAGTTTTGGATCACAAAATATAGCAAACTCTCCACATGGAAGGCAGAACCAAGGTCTTTATTCAGAAACCATAACACTG